>PITA01001144.1:0-100000 GCA_004023965.1 Spilogale gracilis
GGTTTATAACTAACATCTTGGTTTATAACTAAAGGACATGGGCAGTTTTGAGAATTTCTAAAGTCTCTTCATTAATAAACTATGGAATTTCTATTTTAGCTTTCTTCATATGCTAGAGAGATTATCATTAGAAATAAGGAAAACACTACGTTCAGAAATGAGGTGACCTCCAATCACAGCTGTCACCACACTGACGGTATTTGAGCCCAATAAAGTTATACTCCACTGTTTTTTTCTCTTACTCTGTATGGATATATTGCACGTCAGCAGAATCTCTACGATATCGGGGACAAAGAACGAGAAGCAAAGAGTTAAGATCTAAATGCAACAATTCAAAAGGAAGGAAGGAGATTTAGAAGCACATGATAGCTTTATTTTCTCAATTGCCCACTTGATAGCACAGGATTTTTAAATTGGGAAAATAAATAGCAAATTCCACCATTTCTATCAAAATGAGTCTCCATTGGCTCATTGGCCCCAAGCCCTGTAGATCTGTAGCTTGAAAATACAAATGAGCTAATGTGTAATTATATGTCTAATTCATGTGTAACTATATGCTTAGTGCAGTTTTAGCTAAATCTTGTGTGCCAGAAAGATGCCCTCCACTATGAGCCTCATAATCTTAAAGGTTTGACATCCTCAGCAAAGAGCTTAGCCCCAGTCTATGTTCTTTCAACAATAATTTTCCATTGTCATAGTTAATGACAGCGACGAGAAAAACAAGGACCCCCTCTATAACTGCCTAGGTAGGACTCTAAGTGATGAGACTAGTTTAAAAAAAAAAAAAAAGACAGATTGAGCACATCCTAATTCCATTGTAGGCTTGTAAATTTTCAGTTGTAAATTTTGGTGTCTTTTAAAAGTTCTGTCACATGGTTTCTCAATTAAACTTTACACTCTTGGGCATATTTAATTACATCATATGCTTTATTTTTATTTTTTATTTTTTTGAGACAGAGTGTGTGTGAGCAGTGAGGAGCTGAGGGAGAAGGAGAGAGAGAATCTTAAGGAGGTGGCACGCCCACAGCAGAGGGCCACTCAGGACTATATCTCACAACCCTGAGATCAAAGCCTGAGCCAAAAAAACTCAACTAATTGGGCCATCCAGGCACCCCCACGTGCTTTATTTATATGTGATGGTGAGACTGGGGTTTTAGAGAGTGAGGGCCACATTTTCCTTGAGTTCCTAGACTGTGTCCTGGTCTGATGAGATTACAAAGTACCAGGTGTAGCTCTTCAACACTGAGAGTAGAAAGACGAAGGGAATCTTAGAATTCCAGGAAGGAGGATAAGGGAGCTCTGGGCTGGGCACTGTCACTGAGCAGAGACTGGGCAGGACCTGGGGCCTAGGGTGGGAACTGGGGGCAGAAGAATGGCAAAGCAAGGGAATCAGCAGACAAAGCAGCTGTCTGACCAGGGGGCTCCTTCTCCACACAGGTTGGCAAATCCAAACTTACACCTCTTCCCGGTGGGGAATTTCCTCAGTATTGAACACAAAGAACCATGCTTCCCTTGCTAACCTGAAGAACCTGAATCCATCTCTTGGCAGCTACTCAGGGCAGCCCTGTGCTCACGGGCCCAAAAACCAGTTGTTATAATGAAATGTTTGTCAGGACCTGTTGCTTGAATGCTTTGCAACATCCCTATATATATAGCTGATTATTCACGCAAGCGAAGGTTAAAAACATGCATCTAGTTAGGTGTTGTTTTGTAGAATGGTAACTCTGCCTCTGGAACCAAAAGCCATCAGATGTCACACACTTGCTTTTTTTCTTCTTCTACAAATATTTTGAAAAAGCTTATAATATGTATACCACTTGAATAGAAGGAAATGTGAATTTTAAGTCAGGGTGAGGAATTATATGGGTGGAATGGGAAGACAGGACCAGGAGATTCCATGCAATTACCAAAATTGGAGACCAGACCAGAAATTGGGCCCTGGGCTTTTCATGAGCCAAAGAAAAATAGGAGAAATGCAAAATTCACATTGTCTAGCAAAGGAAAATATGTCAATTCATCAGAAGAAAGGCTTCCCTCAATTTTTAGGTTGAAAGAACTTTCCTGCACATCTATTCCTATGGGAGATGGCCTGGCCATGTTGGATTCACTTCATCCTTCTGCTCAAGCCCATCAGGGAAAGAATGCTGGAGTTGGAGTCTAAAGACCTGAGTTTGAATGGTGGTTCTAGTTGATGATCTTGGTCATTCACTTGCTTCTTAAAAGTAACAAAACACGGGTGCCTGGGTGACTAAGTCGTTTAATTGACTCCCGATTTTGGCCCAGGTCGTGATCTCAGGGTCATGAGATGAGATCGAGTCCTGAGTCAGTCTCCGTGCTCAGGATGGAGTCCACTTAAGATTCTCTCTCCCTCCGCCCCTCCCCTTGCTCTCACCCTCTCTAAAAATAAATAAAATCTTTTTTAAAAAGCAGCAAAACATACTCCACAGCTGGCTTCAAAATTAAGATGAGAGAAACAAAAATTGAAAAGTGCTGTTCAAAGGTAGGGCATTTTAAAATCATGTTTTCTTTATTATTGCTTTACCCTTCCTTGCCAGAAACGTCATGCATATCCTCCCACGCATCCTCCTAAGTCTGTGGGTCCACAGGACCCTCAACATTTCTGGATTCAAAACCAACCTATGTCCTGGAGAGCTGATTGAGCTCAGGGTCTGACTCTCAGTTATAAGTAACTATGAACAGTCTCCAATTTATTCCAGTCTTTCTCCAGCCTTGATCAGCAAATCAGAGATTATCTGAAAAACTCATGCATGTGTTCATTTGTCCCAATGTCTACTTCTTGCCCTGCTCACTCCAGCATCCCTTTCTATCCATCTTTTCTCTACAGTAGGGTCCAACATACTTCCTAGGAAGGCTCTGCATACCCAGGAAATCTAAGGCAGAGCTCTGGCAATGAATATAATTTTATTTTGTATACTCATTTTTTTAAAAATCATTATATTTCTTTCCTAAAGCCATGTAGAGAGGATGTCAATTGCTTATCATAAACAGTTCTATATAATAAAAGACTGTTTCTAATACCAAATACTAAGGATAAAATATAGATGAAAAAAAGTCACAAAGCCGAAGTGAAAATTTTACCAAATGACCACCAAAAGTAGAGGCTCAGACTTGTAACTCACATGTTAACATGATTGGAATTTGTCTATCTTCACTCTGGCCTTGGTGGTGGTGATGGGGCTGCATACGTAAATCTCTTAACGAAAACAAAGGAACCCATACAAAACAAAAGAAGAATGGGTTATCCCTCTCTTATTCTGTAATTTTTTTTTTTTAAGTAGGTTCCACAATGCAGTGCTTGAACTCACAAAGTTCCTGAGATCTGAGACCTGAGCTGAAATCAAAGTTGGATGCTGAGCCACCCAGTTGCCTCTCTTGCTCTGTAATTTTTCACTAGCTCTGCTTCCTACTCTCATGACACATGGGGACAAGTCCTCAGTGGCTCAAGTTTGCAAGATACGTGAGTGCATTTCATTCTGAGGTCACCATCTGGAAAAACTGCTATTCCAAGTATAAGTGATATTTTCTTCATACTTAAAGAGATAAGATGTCTTCTGTTTATTTATTTTTTAATTCTTTAGATGTCTTCTGTTTAAAGAATTCCTTCCATGAATGACAATATCCATCTCCAATTACAGTAATTTCCCTCCATTTTTTTTGAAGAAAAGGGATGAAATAGGAAGTTTACTAACACTTTATATATAATCTGAAAAAAAAACTTAGCAACTCAGCAATTAATTTTCTAGATAACATTAGCTTTCTTCTTTAAAGTCTCAAACTTAGAAAAAAAAACCCAGCCACCTTGGATAGCAATCTTTCTACCATGAATCAAATAGGTAAATGCTTTAGCAAAGAATTTCAATTCCTTGAGGATATGGATACTATTATCCTCCAACCACAGCTTTTGGTGAGTTTTTCCCTTCTCATAATGATAGCTCAGGTAGAATTCATAATTTCTGGTTACTTTCAATTATTAAAACATAGTCAACTAAATTCAAAGCTTCTTCTGTCCCTGATATAGGCTAGGTTTGGGGGCCAAGGGCTTGGAGCGGGGTCTGGGTTATGGTTTGCATGTTGATTCTCTCTTCCATCCCAGCATGTTGGATGTGGCTGGGGGCTGGAGGGAGCTGCCGACCCCACTCTGCTGGAGCTCTGCTTGCTGGTGGGAACAGAGGGGAAGGATAAGGCAAGAACCACTGCAGCACTATGCTGGAAGTACTGGGCTCACAGTTCTTCCTTAGTAGCTATTGTTATGATAATGAAATGCTTTTCTGGAAATGATGTGAATGTCTTGCTGTAATATTATATGTAGCTGGATGTTCAAGTGCAAGCGAAAAGATGGATTTGACACACTGTTTTATAGAGCTCAGAATGACAGCTCTCCAGCTTGCCTTTGGTGTGGTCTAATAGTGGGTGACCTAGACAGAGGTGGCAGACTCCTCATAGGTGCTTTGTTCCCTCTGGTTGGTTGGTGTTTGGCTTCATCTCAGCCTTCTCTGTCACCGAAGGTCCCTCAGAGCGATAACTTCATCTGTCCTCTCTGACAGTCCATACTTCCAGCCTTCTCCCAGAATGGAGCACCCCATCATTTGGCTTGGTGACCATCCGGGAAGCCCCCCAGCTCTTACCCTTTGTCTAGGCTCCATGCTCCTTCACATGGAGCCATGAGAATGATGAGGGTACTTTTCCCATCCCTCAAGGAGCACAGGGAAGTTGGTTGGGGTGGGACTGTACCCCATGTCTTCCTAGGTTACTCTCATGGTTCAAGACTTGTGGGTACAGAGCACCATACCGGACACCAGGCCAAAAATTGACAACAGACTCCAGGGTCTTGCATGGCCCCCAACTGCAGATGACCCATGTCAAGTATTGCTAGGAATCTCTCACTGCTCTTTGTTCCTACTTCTTAAGGCTCCGGTGAGGAGATCAGGAGCAAATTTTCTGCAGGCATTGCAATTTCTATAAGTGATTATCTTAGAAAAAAGGAGAGAATTAAGGTAAAGAAAAGAATGGGAAAAGGCAGAGTTTGCTTAAGTCCAACTCTGGAACCTCAGCAAGAAGTGGAGTAGAATAAAAGCCTTCAGGGAAAGAACTAGAGTGTTGTTTCACTTCTCTCAGACAGAGTTAAGTCCTGAAAAGTTCACTTGGAAGAAGAAAAGGAAACACACTGGTACATGTCACCTTCCAGCTTTCCATTGTTTATGGGGGTGTAAGTTCTGTGGTTTTCTCTTTCATTGTTTGGGAACCATGCTATCCCTCAGCCTTACAAAAGAGAGTTCCTTATGCATCATTTCTTACAGCACAGGAAAATATTACTTCATGGTTGAAAGAGAACTCTCAACCAGCTTGACTTGTCAGGCATTAGTATGTTAAGATTGATGGAGTGTTCCTCAGGGAGAAATTAATGAATATGCATGCATGACTAAAGCTTTTCATTAGTGTTCTCTCTCTCCCCCTCTCTCTCCTCACCCCTCTGTCTCTGTCTCTGTCTCTCTCTCTGGTGTGTTAAAAACTTTGACTTACATAGTTTGGTCAATGACTAAAGTCTAGTTAGAAAATTAAATAACAGAACTTTCCACTGGAGAGATAGCCTAACACAACAGAATTAACACAAGCATTTTCTATCAGCTATTAAATGTAAACATTGGTCTCAGCTCCGTGCTGCACCCCCAAAATGTTGTTGACATATTATTAGTCCCATGGAGATGCTTATCTTATACTTTCTAACAGAAAAAGTCTCCTTACTCTTGCATATAATAAGTACTAGGAATATTTTGGTTCTATGAGTAAATAGCCACAATTTTGGAGGATTAAAGCATTAATCAATCTATTGTCGTTCAGAGACTAATTAAATACTGGTTTCTATGGTGATATTATGTGTTGAGAATCTCATTAGCCTCAGATATCCCTCTGAATGTTCAGCGTTTACACAAACACACACACACAACACATCTGCAAAACATAGGTAGACATTCAGATGTCATCACATCTCAGGGCTCACTTTTTACCATAACAGGATAGGGTGAACAGCAGAGTCCTGCTAAAGGCAAATCAAGACTCTGGCTTCAAGGAGTTCTGACATTGCAGCAGAAATAATTTTCAGCACATATTACCAGAGATATAAACCTGTACATTAAACTAGAAATGTAATGCAGCAAAAGTGCTTTTCACACAGCAGGTGCCACCCGGGGACGGGATGCTGGTTTTCCTTCAGACCTACCACGCCCATTCCTTCAGACCTACCACGCCCATTACTCCTTCCGGTTGACTTCTTAAAGACCTGTTAAGTCTCACCTCATCGCTGCCATTGAGTTAGAAGTTGAAAAGGAGAAGCTCTAGTAATCTCGGCTATGACAAGAATTTACCTACAAAGAAGAAATAATCTTCAAAGGTCACGGGGCAGCCTGAGGCTAGAGCCCGCAGTGAGGGGGATCCAAGGAAGTCCACTCTGGGTGGAAAAGGAAATGGAGTATTTAGTGGGGTGAGTCTTCCGGCCTCAGGGTTTGCAGGGCCGGGAAAGCAGCAAGCCTGGCTCTGTTGCCAAAACACTCCCCTGGAATCCCCACAGTCTCACACAGTCGGTAAGAAGAGAAAAACACTGGGCTGCGGTCAGCTCTGAGCCCCTCACAGAAGGCATATTAGAGCGTTGGGGTGAGCACCCCGGGGCCAGGAGCCAGGCATCTGGATAACAGACAACGCTTGCTCGCATCACTCTTGGCGGAGGAGTCCGCCTTGCCTTCCTTCCTCCCTGGGAACTTCAATTTCCTTGTCTGTGAAAGAAGGGCAGGAACAGTATCTATTTCCTAAGGAAATCGGCTAACGGCAAAGGCTGGGGGAGGAGGTGGGCAGATAAGATCCGTGCACCCAGGGACAGGTGGTGGGTCGGGATTCCGAGGAATGTCAGACATTCTTGTTTCTTTACTCGCTCAGCCACTGTAGTCCCCACAGACAGCCTCTCCCTTTCTTCTCTATTTATGTTTGCTGGGCTAGCCTCTCTCACAGTGAGCGCTTTTCTTCCCCCTTCAGCTTCACAAATTCTCTCTTTCTGTCCTTACATTCACTCTCATGTCTGTAACACCATCCCTAACTTAACTTCACTCAGCCACAATGACCATTTCCATTCCTGTGTGTTGGGCTGGCTGAGAGACAGGGGCACCCAAACTGGCGGACATCACAGACTTGGTCAAGATGGCTGATCTTCCCGCCAAAGCAGCCGTCCCCACCAAATCATCTCCAGTATATGGAAACCTATCTGGGGAACTGAAAATTCCCATATGTGACTTTTCAGCCAGGGACCACCCACCATCGTCTGGACCTTCCCTACCCGGAGCCAATTACCTAGGGACACGGTGTTCTCTTGCCTGATATGGGAAAAAACCCACCCGAATCCAGACCTAGAACCCATAAGGCATAAAAACCCTTACACTCCCCAACCCACACGTGACTTCCCGGCTCTCCTCTCCGGAGTGGTGGAACCTCGCCTGAGGGTGCTTGCAATAAAGGTCACTCTTTGGACCCTGTTTGCCTTTGCGGTCTCCGTTCTATTCGCAGCGAAAAACCTTACACTGTGGGTCAACATCTTGACTGCCCAGCTCGGTGAGAGGCGTCATGAACACAGTTAAGAACAGCATGTCCTTTATTTGATGGCTTTTTACCAGCACTGACTAAATACTGGTTGAATTAAGTCCTTACACGAGGTAGCAGCTAAAAAGGTGACAGTTCAGAGATGACATCTCTTTAAATCATAATTTGAACCTATTAAAGTTCTATAAAATTAGGGATAATAAGTAATCAAAAAGCAAATGATTTTTATTCCATGCAAGATTATTTATAAAGGCATGAAAATAGATGAGAACCTGTGTGGAGAATTACTGGGTTTATGTGAACTTGGCTTTCAGAGAAATGGTGTGTGATGTTCGGTTTTTTTATTTTGTAATCCAGTCATCCCTAAGTCCACACAGACCTGGGTAAGTGAAGAGAAGTGAGGTAAAATGTGGTCGAAAGAGGCTGCAACGGACTGCTTATTCAGCTGTTAAAATATGCAAACCGATGCTTTTAAGTAAAATGTATGCATTTGTTGTCACAAAAATGAATATGTTTAATTAGAACAGGGGCTCTAAAGGAGCAATGAACCAAGAATTAAGAAAGGTAGAATGCACCGATGTATTTAAGATAAACTAGATAGGATCGTTTTAGCTATTTCTGCTTCATCCTGGTCCACCTGCAGAGTTATCCAGTGACTAGAACGTATTGAAAAACAGATCTAATAAGATAAGGAAATCGGAATGGGAATCTTACATTTATGTTCTGAAGCATAAACAATCTCCACTAATGGTTAGAAATGGTTCTGATCCTTTTAGATGTGTGAAATCAGGAACAACATCAGCCTCTCTGGACCTCACTTGGCTAAAATGAAAATGAAGGGATTGAATCTGGTGATTTGTAAAGGCCCTTCTACTCTCATGTTCAACACGAATCTTGCATGACATTGGGAATATAGTGTGTGCTCACATTTTTCTGAATGTTAAGATCATTGCATCTTCAAAACATTATTTCATGAACTGTAATGAGCTGACTACTCTCTAGCTGGGTGGTAGGATTGGATAGGTTTGAGGGTGGGATTTCACTTGGACCATGATTAAATTCAGAGTATACACCATAAAAGTCTTATTACTTGTTTGGGATCAAGATACTTTCCTAGACTAGAAAATGAACTGGAAGGTTGTGGGAAGTCAGAAAGCTTGAACTGGTATCCCTTCCCTTGTCTAAGAAAAAAGTGAGGGTTTTGTGGCCACTCTTAAATAGTGAGAAATCAGAGTGTGTTCTTATGGACATGACTATGGAACTAGGAGGGAAATAAGGCAAGCAGGTTTCCTGCCAGCTCTGTTCACCTGGGCTTTGTAAGCCTAGGTGTTTATATACCTCATACACATCAATCCCTCTCTGACTTCTCTTAAGTAAAATTCTAGTAGATGCAGATTTACTGGTGTCTAAAACTTTTCTGTAGCTGCCAAAATTCCAGTTTGCATATCAGCAAAACTCAAGTCCGTCCTATTAAAGAGAATTTGGGGAAAAGAAGGAACGGGATATAGAGAAGAGGAAAGAGGAGAAAAAGAAAAGAACATTAGAAATCTTTTCAGTGCCACCTTAGGAAGATGAATGACCAAATGCCAGTATAATACCCCTTCCCCAACATGAAGGTTTCTATTTCTAAAAACGCTTGAGCTGATTTTTGGTTCTGGTTCTGGTCAAGTCACAAGTATCAGTCACTCTCTTAACATAAAAGCTACAAACCCAAAACACAAGACATGTGATTATTTCAGGAGTGGACAACAGACACCACAAGCTTGTGATCTTTGAATGGAAGGAAACTGCGCATTCACCCTATGATCTGACAAGTGGCGCTTTCCAAACTAGGGCACAGGAAATGGAGGCCCTGGAGACAAAAGTGGTCTCACTGGCCTGAAGAACCAGAGGTCAGGTTCAAGGGTGTTAAAGTGGAGGCAGAAGGATAAAATGCTATAAAGAAAGAAGCTTCACAGAGAAGGAGCTCCAGAAGCCTTGGATTTTGGGGCTGAGACCCTGTCTGAGCAGGACAGAGAATCATCGGCCAAGCAGGGCTGGACGATGTTGGCATTCCAACCACTCAGGGGAAGAGAACCTGCCAAACCCTTCAGGCATTGAGCCGAGAGCTTAAAAAGGCTACATCTAAAGCAAGGACAGCACAACATCTGCCCTAGCAAAGCCTAAAACACATCTCACCAGGAGCCAACTGATCCCTCCATAAATGAGCAGAGTGTCAGAAGTACACCCAACATCCTTTAAAGGAAGATATCAAAATGCAGCACAAAGTAGCATTTTCAAAGTATATAATAAAAAAAATTACTAGATGTGATGCAGCAGAGAAAAGTGGCCCATCACTAGGAGGAATAAGAAGTGAATAGGAAGATATCCAAAGATGACACCTACTGGAATTCTTAGAACAGATAAGACAAATTGATTCAAGGATTTAAAGGAAAAGATGAATATGAGATACAGATATGGACTCTCAGTCTAGAAATGAAAAGTACAATAAAAAGGGACCAAATGGAAATTATAGACCTGAAAATAAAATATTTAAATTTAATGCAATCCTAATATATTATAATATAAATATAATAATATGATTTATAATATAAACTTTATTATATTAGTTTAATAGCAGATTAGACTGCACGAGAAAAGGCCCATGACCTGTAACACAGGATAATAGAAACTTTCATAGCTGAAGCACAGAGAGAAAATAGGACTTTTAAGTTAACTTTAACAGAGCCTCCATGACCAGTGGGACTGCATCAGATAATCTAATCTACCCATAATGAGAATCACAGAAGCAGAGGAAAGAGACAGAGTGAGACAGGAAAAAAACATTTGAAGACATAATGGCTGAAATATTTCTGATCTTGTGGAAAAATTTCAACCCGAAGATTCAAGAATCTCAGCAAACCTCAAACAAAATAAACACAACGATAAAGACAACCAGGTACATTATAGTTGAAATGCTAAAAATCGAACCTTAAAAATGTCAGCTAGTGTATATAATACGCTGCGATAAGGATGTATATGGTAATCTCCAGGGCAACCGTGAAAAAATAAAATAGGGGTGGGACTCCTGGCTGGCTCAGTCAGAGGAGGGTGTGACTCTTGATCTTGGAGTCGTGGGTTTGAGCCCCACATTAGATGTAGCAATTACTTAAATAAATATAAAAAAAAAAATAAAACAGGTCTAACCTAAAAAGCCTACTTAGGGAGATAAAACAGATACCAAAGGAAGAAAAAAAATATTTAAAAATCAGGGAATGAGATAAAAAGAAGCAAAAAACACCATTGGACAACTGGAAAACAAATAACAAGTAACTATATCCCCTGCTCCCTCAACCAAGTGTTATGGTCCTAGGGGTAGCTCAGTTCCTGTGGGAAAAGCCCTCACAAATATTGTCATAGTCACGAAATCACATAAGCATAGGACACAAAGTCATTAGTAAGACCGATGATAATTTACATACTCACATTAATTCTAATTAACTAATTCTAATATTAAATTAATATGAATGGGCTTTTAGTAATTCCCATTGACTCTCTTGTATGCCCCCAAAATTTTAGGACCTTCTTTCCTAGCAGTTTGAAGAAGCAGCTTGGGAGTTTGCCTTGCCTCAGATAAAATACATCTTAAGGTAAGAGCTATTTCCTCCACTGATTGAGGTATTTCTGATTCTGTGTCGGGGCGTTCCATTGTGGCTGCTAGAGACAAAAAGCTCTGGTTGCCAACTTTTATTTAAGCTGCCTGGCTTAATGATTCTGATGCTCTGTCTGCCTGCAGGAGGTGGTGAAAGGTATGAAACTTTGGAGCCATACAGACCTGCCGTTAGGATGTCGAATAGTTATCTGGAGCCCCCAGCAGCTGGCTGCAGAGGAAGACAAAGAGACAGGTGCAAACATTCTCAGTGGACAGGGGAGAGTGACCTGATGGTTGACAGATAGAGGGACTGAGGAGCAGGTCATGCATATTGGAGGCACAAGTAACCCGAACCCAAAGCAAGAGCTTGTTTATGGTGGAAGGAGTGATAGAGGGCACACTGGAAGGGAAGGGAATGGAACAGGCTTCATTCTGTTTGTTTCCTCTGACTTTCCTTTTGCACTGACCCCCATCCTTTAGAAATTGCCATTCCACTTGGGTGGTGCTAAGGGAGAATCCATACATTGTTCCGTTGTTATAGTTGTTGGCAGCGCAAGACACCAGACAGTGTCCAGCGGGAGAGGACTGAGACCCACGTGCAGACTCTTCCTGTTCAGTTTGGAGATATTCTTCTACAGCCCTTCTCTGCCAACACAATGGAGGGCTCTGGGTTCACGTATTAAGGCAAGTACTTCCTTTACAGAAAATGTGTCGGATTTAATTCCACCACTGCTGTTGTAATGTGAACACAAGCAATGTAACCTCCCCGTTATCTCCGTCTATAAAATGTGGAACGGGAGATTTACAATGCACCCAACTGCTGGGGAGTCTCCTGAGACCAAGTCATTACAAAGACTTTTATGTCATATGTGATAAAATAGAATTAGGATTCCATTTCTCCAGCTTTTAAAAGCAATGTGTAATGAAGTCAATGCACCATTTTACAATGACTAATAAAATCTAATTTAAATACAAACTTCAGTGATTTATAAAATTGAAAGAAATGCCGATGACTTAGTAAGGTTTTTTTTTTTTTTACTTTATTCAAAACATATGAAGACTATTTTCTTGTTCTTTCATGACCTCTGGATAGTCACTAAAGCCAAGATATTACCCACATCAAAAATGTTGTAAGTCTATTCCAGTTTCTAAAGGTGGTTTTTTAACTCTGTGATCTTGGTAGTAGTTCTAAAGAGGCATTGAGCACAAGGACTAGACTCTCTTTCATCTGCTTGGTGACTGATTTCCTTGCTTTTCTAGTAGAATTTAGAAAGCTTCGCCTTTTAAGCCTCGCAGCAGCCATCAAATGAAGGAAAAACATTGACTCGAGCCCTAATCTTTCCTGGGGTAGAACTTCAGTCCTGGAGTATAAATTTGACTTTTATGGCTTCCTGGAGGTGGTGTCCAAGGCATCGCGATTTCCATTGCAGAGTTGTCCCAATAACAAACTCTAGACACAGCTCGACTCAGATTGCCTCAAACTGAAGCCAATCAGCAGGCATAGGCGAGTCCAGTTCTTTGATTATTTCCCAAATCTAGGGTTTCGATGCTTTTAAATGTGGCCAAATCCAGCCGTCTCTGAGCTCATGAGCAAAATTAAAACAGATACACACATTGGTCCAGAGCGGCAGACAACCTCTTTTACACTCAGACATAACACAACTCAATCAGTCTCAGCTGCCTGTGTGGCAAAGGTCCGAAAAGAAAGGCTTCGCACAAAGCTTCTGAGGTTGGGAAACCCAGAGCTATGTGGAATAATTTGTTCTTGGCTTGTTTTTTTCTTCTCCCTGGTTCTGATTTTTTAAGTGTAGGGGATTACCCATTGCCTGTAGCTCATTAATCACAGGAGCTTTTGATTATGGAAAGTGCAATCTAAAAGATAGTACTCTGAGGACTTGGCAGAGAGGTTCTGTGCCCATCCCTAAATGTGCCAGAACACCTTCATTCTGCCAACTATGATTACACTTGGCATTAATTGAAGATGCCGAGAGCTATAAGCCTTCCTGAATTTCGCCACCTGGAGCAGATTAAAATCTGGGTCCCGCCGGTTAGGAGGTCTGAGGGATTGGGAATACAAGGCTGTTTTAATCTTTTCCAAGTCAGGCTGTTTAGAAATATCCATACATCAAATGTTCATGGATCTCATACAATTTCCTTCTCGGGGGAGAATTCAATTACCAGTAACATGGAGTGGGATTAGCTTGTTGTGGTGGGCCATCTGGAGAGAGGAGATTCACCATCACTGGGAAATATGTTCAGAGATTTACCACCACGGTTTTGAAGGAGTTGCTGAAGGAGCTCGAAGGCACAGGGATGTTTCCTATGAAAGCCTTGTTTAGTTGACCCAGTGAAATTAAAATGCAATGGGAGGAAAATCTAGACCTCCCTCCATGCTGAACTATTCCTCTGCCCCAGGAGGGCGATATTTGAGTTTTAAGGACTGGCTTGAGTATTTGTAGAGCTATGAGCAAAAACAAACAAAAAACCCAAAAACGACCACCATGGAAACTGTCCTGAAACTGTAATGTATATAGATAAATGGAAAGGCTCATGAAAAGGAAAGGGAGTGAAAGGAGGGACTAATGGAGAAATCACTCTGAGTCAGAGATCAGCTCTCTGGATCATTCTAAAGGGTCAAATAACAGCTGACTCCCTTCAAGAGCATAGAAACAATTTAGATTAAGCTCAGAAAGCAGAGGACTCAGAGGAGCACAGAAGGCAAAGAAAGCCTTCATATTTTAATGGAAAACAAATCAGTATAGTCTGGGGATAGAGACAAGATGGCGCAGGAGATCACAGGCCAACCCAAAGTTCCCTGGGCCAGCTCCGGTCATCTGAAATGATGTCAGTCTTCAGAGCAGTATGTCAGTCCTCTGGAAGGAGAACTGCACCTCAATGAGAAAATAAGTGCCAGCCATACCAATTTGTCCAGGAAATGTCTGTCGTATGGGGGCAGAACCAGATAGATCAGGAAAATAACAGATTATTTTAAAATTGATTTTTATTAATTATTATCATCCTCACCATTAAAATTAGCCACAAACTACACATCGTGTCTTCTTCAATTTATAAGTAAATTATGATAATCCAAATATGAGTGAAGCCATTAAAATTATGGTACATCGATTGATTTTGCAAAATAGACATAAAAACTTCTAAACTCACTTGGTGAGACTAGCCTAAGTTTGATATTAAAACCAGCCACTGGCACCATGAGAAAGGAAGACAACAAAGGAAACTCAGTTTTGAATATAAACGTGAAAATCCTAAATAAATATTGGCAAACTATCTGGAAAATGTGTAAAAATACATCATGACCAAGTTGGGTTGATTTCAAGATTTCAATGACAGTTTACCACTAGTAGAAAATCTATTACTGTAATATACTACATTAACATAGTAAAAATGAAAGGCCATATGATCATCTCACTAGATACAAGAAAGACAACAAATAAAAGTCAACACTCATTCGTGACAAAAACTTAGTAGGAATAGAAAGGAATATCTCCATCCTAGTAAAGATTACCAAAAATCTACAACAAACATGATGTATGTTGGAGAAATGTTAGAAGCATTTCTGTTAAAGTCAGAACAAAACAAAGGGGCTTGCTGTTCCTATATCTGTTCAACATTTGCTGCAGGTCCAATAAGAAATTAAAGATAAATAAGGATTGGAAAAAAAGAAAGATGATGTAACAGTAAGATTGCTTTCATAGAAAATTCAAGAAATTCCTCAAGATAAACCACTGAATATAAGAAGACAGTTTAGAAAGATTACTGGATAAAATGTCAATATGCCAAAATTGCATTCAAATACACAATAAGTAATTAGAAATTAGGGTATGTAATTAAACACACATAATAACAAAAGTTACATTTCTATAAATAAATGTAACAAAATATGGGCAACCCTACTATGACAATAACATAAAACTCTAGAAAAATACAAAAGAAAACCTGAATAAATGAAAACCTACATTACTTTCATCAATATTACCAAAAGAGCAATTGTTTACCCCTTAGTTTATAAATTCAATGCAATTCCGACTAGCAGTCCAATAGAGTTATTTTCATGCAACTAAATATAGGGAAGGCACTTTTATATTTTGATGAAAGAAAAGCCAAGGATAGCCAATACATTTTTAAAGAAGGGAGATTTATATTTGCTAAGTATTAAAGTTTAATATAAAGGTATAGCATTGAAACAGTGTAGTACTGGTACAGGGATAAACACATAGGCCAATGGAACAGAATAGAGTCTTTGATAAATGGTTTAGTAAATAAAGAGTTGTAAGTAGTTCTGACAATTGGCTCTCCATGTAGAAAAAGACTCATACTATACACAAAAATTAATTTCACATAGAAAAAGACTCATACTATACACAAAAATTAATTTCACACAGAAATTAATTTCAAGTGGACTAAAGTAAAATGTGAAAAATGAAACTAGAAGCTTTAGAAGGTAACATAAAAGAATGTCATTATTACACAAGATCCATTCAAATAAATAAGAGATTTTTAAAAATCCATACAGGTAAAATTTTAAAACAAAATATTAAGAAAAGCAAGTTGGAGAAGGGTACATACAGTGTGATGACAATAGTGGGTACTCTTTATGGAATATCATATCATATACATATGGGAATAAATACAATAAAAGAGCATAAACCCTAAAGGTAAAGGTAGATAGATCTGACTACTTAAAAGTTAAAACTCCCATACAAAAGATAGGATGAGAAAAGTAAAAATCCAATTCACATTATAGGAGAAAACAACTGAAACATGTATACTTACTAAAGAATTGGTATGCATCATAACAAAAAATTCTAACAGGCTAGAAAATAAAGAGAATCTAAAAGAAAAAGAGACGAGAATGCACACAATTCACAGACAGAAAACCTTAGTGTTTGGTAAATGTCTGAAAAGATTCTCAACCCCATTAATAATCAGGGAAATGAAAAAGACCAATGAAATCCCATTTTGTACCCATCATATTGATAAAAATTAGTAAATCCCCTAACATGAAATACTGATGATGTGGGGAAACAGGGAGTCATACGTGTTGTTGGTACCACCACTTTGAAGAGCAAAAGAAAGGTCTGGGAATGCTGAAGATGTTTGTTTGATCCAACAATTCCACTTCTAGAGGTCTACTCTAGAGAAATCTGGCATGAACAAGGTTTTTACAGTTATGCATTCATAGCCTAGTTTGCAAGAGCTGAAGAAAGAAAACATCCCACTGTGTTTAAGTAGAATAATGAATATCTCCTGGCTTATCGCTCCAACATATTCCATATAGCAGTTAACTGAATGAATATATATAAAATACTGAATGATAAAATCATATGGTAAAAGCATACCAACAGTAAGCTACCTCTTAGGTGGGGCTTAGTAACACCCTAAGCAATAGTTTTTGTGTTTTAAGATACACTTATTTGTATCCCATGAATGGTGCCCAACCGAGGGTGCAAAAAAATCAAGAGTTTTTTTTGCATACTACTATTTTCTAATTTATCCAAAAGGAAAATGAGCTTTGTGAAATTAAAAAAGAAAGTCCTTTGAAAGTAAAAAAAAAAAATGTGTCTTTTCACCAAAAAATATTTTCTCCAAAATTGTGTGCTTCAGAACACTTTGGTTTCACCCTGCACACATTTGCGTGTTATTATTCTTGGGTATTACCTATTTTGTTTTCTACCTTTCCCCTTGACATTATTTCATATAGATCATTCCATAAATCCAAATAATTTTCATATTGGATGTTTTAATGGCTGTATAATGTTTTGCTGTATTATGTTTTGCTGTATTACTATGGCAAGATTTACTTAGCCACTTCCCAGCTGTTAACGGTTTTTGGATTCTCCCACCATTATGAAAGACACAGCTATAAACATCTTTGCAAAAATTGGGCATTTCCCCCCATTGAGTACTTTCCTTAAGGTTTGCTCTCCAAAGCAGATTTGCCAAATCGAAGGAGAGGATGAGTTCGGTGATCCTTTGGTTCATGTTGCCAGATTTCTTTCTAGAAAAATGATGCCACCATTTCTACAATCAATAATCAATGTATGAGTATACCTGTGTCCCCAAAGCACTATGAACTCTGGTTTTAAAAAATTGTTATTAATAACATAATACATATAAAACAATATATTGGGCTATTTTAATTTGCAATCCTTTAATTGTTAGGGAAGTTAAACATTTTTCCGAGCATTTGTTCACTATTTGTATTTTCCCTTGTGCAAACCATCTGCTCATACCCTTTTACCATCTGTCCAGTCAGATCTGAGTTTGCCCATATAGATAATAATAATTTCCCTTATATTATAATAGTAAATGTTTATAGGTTATTACAATGCTCCCCTATTGTTTTCCTTTTTTCTTTTCCAATTTGGGTCTGTGATGGTTGATTTTATGTGTCAATTTGACTGGGCCATGGGATACCCAGAGAATGGGTTAAACATTATTTCTGGGTGTGTCTGTGAGGACGATTCCAGAAGAGAATCATGTTTGAGTTGGTGGGCTGAGTGAAGCTGGTGGCCCTCCCCAGCGTGAGCCAGCATCCAGTCACTGAAGGCAGAGGAAGGTTGAATTGCTCTCTGCCTGACTGCTTGAGCTGGGTCACCATCAGTCTCCTCCCGACCTCATCACACCGGCTTCTGAACACTCTATCTCTCAGGACCTGAACTACAACCTGCCTTCCTAGGTCTCCAGCTTGTAGACTTCTCAATCTCCATAATCATGTGTGCCAACGCCTTACAATACATTTCTCTATATTACATACACCTCCCATTGGTTCTGTGTCTCTGGACAACCCTAATACAGGGACTAATCATTTTGTGTTTTGTATTTTGTGGTCAGCATTAACTTTCCTGCACCTGAACCTGTCCATCTTTGCATTGGTTCATTGGTGATTCCTTTTGCTGTTTCTGTTGCCCAAAAATCCTTTTCCTTTCCAAAAGGATTTGTGTAGCCTTGTTTTATTTCATAGGCATATATGTATACACACATATAATACTAAATTTAACTAAAAAATTACTACTTTTGGTTATCACTCTAAGCCTTAGACTCTCAACTTATTTTCCTGTCTCGATAGTAACCTTCCCCCAAAACACACATTGAATGATTTTATTTTCCATTGTTTATAATAGAGTAAATATATATTGATTTGGGGAATGTCTGTTTGCCTCCAGGCCTAATTTTTGGTTAACCCATTTTTGATAAATACTGTTTCCTAATAATGAACTTTAATATATGGTATGGCCAGGATTACTTTTATTACAAAAGTATTCTCTTTTTCTGCACTTATTTTAGTTATTTTGTCAATTTTGGTAAAGTAATGCACTGAAATTATAAATGATATTGCTTAAATCTGTAAGTTAATTTGAATATTATTTTAATCTTCACCAAAGCAGCTCTCTGGTCAGCAAGACAGTATAACTCACCAAAAGTCATATGATTATAGACTTATAGGAGTTCAGATATCATTAAATTTCTAATTGTAGGCCATCCTGCTCTGTACTTACCCCATTTTACAGATGATCAAACCAAGGTCCCCAAACCTGTATCTAGTTAGGAAATAGCTGAAAATAAGACCTATCTCATTTGGCACTTTTTCTATCACACCATTTATTCAAGTCTTCATTCATTCCTTTTTAATGCTTCAAAATGTTTACAGACGTTGGGGTTTCCGGGTGGCTCAGTTGATTGGGTGTCCAATTCTTGATTTCAGGTCAGGTTATGATCTCAGGGTTGTGGGATTGAGCCCTGGGATGGGCCCATGACAGCTCCATGACAGGCCCCATAGAAGGCCATTATTGGGCTCCAGCCACAGTGGGGAGTCTGCTTGAGATTCTTTCCCTCTGCCCCTCCCCCCCCCAGGTCTCTTTCTCGCTCTCTCTCAAAAAAAAATCTGAAAAAAAATGTTTACAGATGTTAGTTAGGCATATCCCAGTTGGTTCGTTTCTAGGACTTCTCTAGTTTGCCATAGAAAATATGAGCATTGATACTGAACTTTAGGTATATGGTTTTTTCTGTGGGGAGAAAACTCACACAGCTTATTCTAAGTGGGCTTTTTTGATAGGGAAAAGTAAACTGGCTTTTGAACTGATCTTCCATTTTCTGGGTCACTTTTATCTTTTTAAGGATTTTATTATGAACGATAGTTTCTTATGTACTACAGTCTGTGGGGAAGTATGTTAGATACACAAAGAGATAAAGTAACAGAATCTTATCTTTCTAAGAGATTCTCACAATCAAATTCCAAACATTAGATATAGAGTATCAGTTTCAAACAACAGAAAATCCCAATAGGGGCACCTGGGTGGCTCAGTTGGTTAGGCGACTGCCTTCGGCTCAGGTCATGATCCTGGAGACCCGGGATCAAGTCCCACATTGGGCTCCCTGCTCAGCGGGAAGCTTTCTTCTCCCTCTTTCACTCCGCCTGCTTGTGTTCCCTCTCTGGCTGTGTTTCTCTCTGTCAAATAAATAAAATCTTTAAAAAAAAAAAAAAGAAAAAAGAAAATCCCAATAACAGCAGTTTAAAGAAAAAACAGAATTGTCCATATAATGAGAAATCTGTAGGCAATCCTTATATTGGTTACACAGTGTCATCAGAGACCCAGGCCAACTTCTCGACTTCTACTTTGATATCAGGGGGTGGGACTCATGCTTATGTATATCAGAAGATTGGGAGTCCTCTAGCCATCATGATTAATTTCCAGCGCTAAAGAAGAGCAATAGGCCAATACTAACCAAGCCAGATCTTCTTTAACTGGTTTTCCTGGAATCTTTTAGATGATGTCTGCTTTTGTCATTGTCCAGAACTGTGTCAAATGACCACCACTAGCAACAAGGGAGATTGTGGGTGAAACGTTTTTAGCTAGGCACACTTTACCCTCAATAAAATCAAAGATTTGTTGTAAATAAAGACAGGCAAATGGATATTGCTTAGGCATCTTACAATCTCTACACTCAGTATCTGTGGTAAAACATAAACAAGGGTTTTCTTTAAACTAAGACCATTTGCTAATTAGAGATCGGCACATGGTCTTGACGGTTAAGTTTGACTTAGACAAATGGTGGTGGCAATAACCCCAGTTTAGGGATAAGAAAACTGAATATTTGGCCAAGATAATGCATCTGATAAGATACTATGAATTGTGTCTTAGGCCAGACTCCATATTTTTTCACAATGTCCCAATGTTAAATTTATTTCTGGGGAATAAATTTATTTATTGGGATTAGGAGGAATGAAGATGAGCGGGATACACTTCTGCTATTTCTTGATAGTTTCTAAAATCTAAACTTTAGGGGGACTCTACAAACTTTTCAACCAACTAGAAGTGTGACCATAGACAAGCCATTTAATCTGCCTGGATATGAATCAAAATGGAACCAGCCAGACATCACAAGAAAAGAATACTATAGACTGCTATCCCTCGTGAACATGGGTGCAAAAGCTCTGAATAAAGTTTTTAATAAAAATTAGATGAATAAAAATTTTTTCAAATGCACTGTATTTTCTGATACAGCATATATATATATATGTATATATACATATATATATACATGTGTATGTGGATTTATATCTTTATCTATAAATCCTGGATTCATTCTTTTATCTATTTATTATAATTTTTGAAGTTTTGCCTAGGAGGTTCCCAACAGTGAGCTGAACACTATACATTGTTGAAGGAGAATGAGCAAGGCTGAAGCTATTGGTGGACTAGGGAAGATTAAAAAAAAAAAAAAGCTTCAAATACTGTTGTATGGCTTGTATGTTTTGCTACAATTTCTGAATTCAAATTGTGCAGCAAAAGCTAAAAAAGATGCATTATTTTATTGGAAGCCTCATCTATCAAAATTCAAAAGAAAGGAAGGGGGAGGGGCAGGGGTAATCTCAGAGGAAGATACAAAAAGCTGCTGCATTTATAGTAAAACACACCTTAAACAGAACATCCAAGTTCTGCAGGTATAGATTGGAGGATGGGAGATACTTGGTGCTAAATGTACCTTCCAGATGATATGTTGTATAGTACCTTTCAAGTGGAAAGTGTAAGAATAAGAATTAGGAATTTTTGGCACTGGGAGAGGGCTGTGTGTGTGTGTGTGTGTGTGTGTGTGTGTGTGTATCAAGAAAATCTCGAGAACATCCTTCTGACTTGTCTTCTTGTCTTTGGCTTGATGACACTTCCATTTATCTCTGTTAAAAAAAAAAAAATAGTGTTGCCCTGGCTTTGGGAAGCCACACTTCTGATCCTGATTCCTACATACTGGTTGGTTGTGTGATATTGATAAACCCCTAGCTACACTGGCCCCATCTCTCCATGAACCATATAAAGTAGGTGAGCAGATGATCTTGCAGGTACCTTCTAGCTCTAAACAAAATGCATGGCCCAGGTTAGTGATCACTGCTACTCGGATCCCAAGCACACAGCATGCTTAAAGTAATCACGTTATTCTAATATGAATTCTATATATACAACTTTAGGACATGGCATGCAAAACGCTGGAAAAATTACATCACTGGAATCATCCAAAATGAGGTTGATCACTTAACATTGCAGTGCTGTGACATCTTTGATAATATTATTTACCCAAGAGAAAAGGAAGCACATATGCATACAAAGATTTGTACAGGAATGTTCCTAGCAGCTTTATTTCTAATAAGGAAAAATTGAAAATAATATACATATCTATCAATAGATGACTAGATAAATACATTGTGGTATATCCATAAATGGAATACTACTCAGCATGAACAAGGATTCCATTCACATGCAACTCAAGAAAATGCAAAATAATCTATAGCTCCACAATACATATAATTCTAGCAACTGCAAACAAAGTAAAACAGATCAGTGTGGGGGCTGGGGGCTGGGGAATGGAGTGGGGAAGGGTGGTGGAGGGAAGGGCCGCGGGAGAAGCGTGCGGAGGCGGTAGGTACGCCAGAGCAAGCACGTAGGCAAGGGAGAAGGGTTTAGGGAGGACCAAGAGGAGTCCCGCGGGGGTAGGCGCGGGAGAGGGGTAGGAGGAGCTGGAAGTGGCAAGACTTGGGAGAGTGGAGGTAGAGGTCTTAGAAGCCCTGGGATAAGAAAAGCAGGAGAGGCGAGGGAAGGCGGGCCGCGCGAGGAGGGAGGCTGGGCGCTCGAGGAGGGAGGTGGGGCGCGCGAGGAGGGGGCGGGGCGCGCGAGGAAGGAGACCGGGCGGGAGGGGACGGCGTGCGTCAGCTCTGCTGGGAGGCTCCGCGCGGGCGCGCGGCGCCATGGCGCGCCTGCTCCGTGCGCTTTGGGGTTTGCCCTTTCGAGGGGCGCCCCTGCGGGCGGTGGAGGGCCGAGCGGGCAGCGGCGGCTCGGGGGGCGGTTCCGAGGATGCAGGTAGGACGCGGGCCGCGTAGGCCCCGCCGCCGCCGCCGCCGCCTGGCTTTCGGTTTTACTTCAGTTGCCCGGACTAGGGGGCCACAGCGCTGGTTCTGCACCTGGAGCTTCATTGTCGAGAGACTTCTTGGGTGCGCCGGTGTCCGCCCCTCCTTGCCGTCCACGACGGCGGGTTGTACATTTAGAGTGGTGTCGGCGTTAGTCACTGATTTCCTCTCCCTGTAAAATGTCGGGCTCAGGAGCTCCTGATGTTTATCCTCGAACAATCGCGGTGGTTGGGTCAGCGACCCGACGCCGTGCGCTCCCTCCTGTAATGGCCTGTGGTCTGCTAACACAGTACCCCCTTGAATTCTGCGTGCTGCTTTTCTCGGGTGAGAAGCAAGCGGTTAAGACTTTGGATTCCTGAGGATTTGCTTCCTATCCTGCTGTTTCTGTGTGTCCTGGCCCCAGGGAGACGTGTGGGCTAATAATAACTTGTTCCCTTTTAGACTGATAATCATTGTTCATCAATGGCTAAGACAGACTAGGGAAAAGTGGTGTGTGTGTGTGTGTGTGTGTGTGTGTGTGTGTGTGTTTCTTCGAAATGCCTTTGGCTCCTCTGTTGGATTGGGGCACATTTGCCTTTCACCTTTTAGTATGGAGTCGCCTGTGGAGACCTGTGTCAGTGGCCCTGTATTTCAGATTTGTTTCAGTAATTTAGGGTTCCCTGTGCATCGCCTTCATGGGCAACTGCCCAGCTGACCCATCTCTGAATCTAATTGTGTTATATGTCCACTGAAGAAATTTAAAGATACCTATCTCCTCTGAAAATGTATCCAGTCACTTGGAATTCTTTTTATTCCCTGAAGTTTTCAAAATGTAGGGGTTTTTTAAAGACTTTTTAAAAATTTATTTATTTGACAGAGACACAGTGAGAAAGGGAACACAAGCAGAGGGAGTGGGAGAGGGAGAAGCAGACTTTCTGCTGAACAGACAGCCTGATGCCAGGCTTGATTCCAGGACCCTGGGATCATGACCTGAGCTGAAGGCAGATGCTTAACAACTTAGCCACCCAGGCGCCCCTTCAAAATGTAGTTTTAAATAAATAAAAGCACAGGCACTGTGGAGTAGTGGCTGATCCAACATGACTTCCATTCATGGCCTTTAGCACCTTTTGGTGGTGTAGTAAGCCAACCTGATGATATTTGTTGCATACCTACTGTGTGCCATACATTGGTTTTTCTGAGAACCACAGGCGATGGAAACATCGGGGCTAGAACTCTCCTCATTCCCTTTTATAGGATAGTGGTTTCAGTGGAAACTTGTCCTTTACATTTGTACTGGTATTGTCAGAAAAATCCTAATGAATTGCCTTAGGATCTGAAGTTCTTCAGCAGCATTTAAAATTTGGCCAGACTCCAACACGTAACTAGCTGTGTAACTTATCAGACACCCGTTCCGGAGGCTGTCTCCCTTCCTTATTCTAAGGAAATAATTCAAAAGAACAAATTTATGTGTACAAAGATGTTTTAACAGCACCACTCTTAAGAACCAGCAACTGGCTATGACCCAAATATCCATCAGTTAAGGAATGCTTAAGTAAACCAGAAAAGTTCAATTCAACAAACTATTAGGCACCCATTAAAAATTATAGAAAGATAATAGTTTGGTGCCTTTAAGGGCTTTAGTGCTGACAGTGCCACTTCCTAACTATAAGTCTTTGGGCATGTCCTGAACTTGGTAAGCTTAACCCTGTTTTTTTCTTCTATAGAATAAAGATAATGATAATTGTAGGGTTGTACAGAATAAATGAAAAAAAATTAAAATGCTTCATCACAATGATTGGCACTTAGTAAGCACACAATAAATGTTAATTATAATTACATAAATAAATGGAAAGGACAAAAGTGTAGCTACATTTAACCTATGTTATAGACTTCGGGAAGGTTGAGAGAGAAATAAGATGTTGATAGTAATGGAGGACAATTCTAAGATTTCTAATATGAACCAGGCACCACCTCTTGATTTTGTCTGATTTTGACTGACAAGAGCAAAGTCAATGCTTAGTCAAGATTGAAAGAGGAAAGTAAGGAGTATCCTGGAGAAAACTGTTGTTTCAGAAAAACACTCTATAATACTCTGCTAGAAAACCATCCTGAGTATTGCTTAAACCAGTCCAGTGACTGGGCTGGGAAAGAAAACTAGTCTGCAAATTAGAGCGGCCTAGGGATTCTTTCTGTACCAGTTCATCTGTACCAGATTCCCTTAGTCTCAACAAGTATATATTGAAACAAGGCTTGTTTGTGTGTGTGACACTTGGCAGTATAGTAGCTGTGGCCAGAAAAGTTAGCAAGACCAGAAGGGTAACCAGTAGGTGACCGTATGACCAAGAGAGGTGCACTTTAAGATTTTATTTATTTGACAGAGAGCGAGTGAGAGATGGAATACAAGCAGTGGGGAGTGGGAGAGGGAGAAGCAGACTTTCTGCTGAGCAGGGATCCCAGTGGCAGGCTTGATTGGAGGACCCTGGGCTCATGACCTGAGCCAAAGGTGGCCACTTAATGACAGCCACCCAGATGCCCCAAGAGAGTGTTCTTTAAAGATGAGAAGGTATAAGCCCATCTCAGGCAATAGATGACCAAGAAGATAGACTGTACAAATCACAGCACAAAGAGAAACGAATCTGAGTTTACCAAAGCATAGTTCAAAGAAAAGCTATGTAGCCATCTAGTACAATGGCGAGAGCAACCAAGTCTTTTGATAGTGAGGCTACCAAGAGAATACAGAGGGAATCTGGAAGACATGTGGCCCCAAAAGGACAAACTCAAGGTGCAGATGATGTGGGTTGAAGACAGAAAACACCTCAGTCATACACAAAAGGATGTGAAGACCAGTGCTGAATCCTGTCTGACCGCTGGTGGCCAAGTGACCTTACTCATCCTAAATTCTCACTTGTTGTATGTTGTATGTATAGGTACCAAATTGCTGTTTGGTAAAACCATGCAGAATTTACACACAATGCAATTTTCATTCGAAATTTAATTGTTTTCCAAAGCACAGTATGTTAGTTGGCTGGAACAGCCACAACAAAATACCACAGACTGGAAGGTTGAAACACAGAAATGTGTTTTCTCATCATTCTGGAGGCTGGAAGTTCAAGATCAAAGTATCAGCATGTTTGGTTTCGCTTGCAGCCTCTCTGATTTGCGGATGCACATTTCTGTGCTCAGGCATCCCTAGAGTCTTTTCTTCATATAAGGACACTGGTCAAGTGGGCCCATCCTTATGGCCTCATTTTAACATATTCACCTCTTTAAAGGCCCCATCTCCAAAACACAGCCATGTAGATTAGGACCCACCCATATGACCTCGTTTGACCTTACCTCTCTAAAGGCCACATCACCAAATATAGGTACTAAGGATTGGGACTTCAACTTAGGAATTTTGGGAAGACACAGATCCTCCCAAATCTGTGAGTTACAGTGCTTACAGAACGCTCTATAAGTGTTGCAGACCACGTATACACTGACCTGAGAGCACCTGGCTGCCTCCCTGGTCAGTTTGTTATCAAGGCAGAGTTTGTCTTCTCTTGACAGATTCTTCCAGGTTGGCAGATTTACAGTTAAATTTTGCATAATTGGTGCTCCAAGAGCAACTAATCTGAACATTATTACCCACCTATGAAGCTTTTCATACACACTGTGAAAGTTACATACTGATGAGGATTAGTGGAGCTATGGAAAATGTACTTTCTGATTTAGATGAAGGAGTAATTCTTCCATCTAACGATTTAAATGTTAGTTTTAAATTTAAAGCTAAAAAAAGGGGGGAATGTCAAAAACAAGTAGTCACACTAATAATTGTAGTAAAATACAGAATACTTGGAGAGGGAGCTGGGGCCTCATCTGGGACTCAGACCTCAGGTTAAAGCTGAAGTGTGGGAGTTCCACTGAATTTTAGCCCTTGAATTCCCACTTTCTGGTGTCAACTGTTGTACTGCATGTGGAAAGATACTAAGGATGACGCTTCCAGGAGACAATCCAGTTTTGTTTTGTTTTGTTTTGTTTTTCTCTAATCCATTCTACTTCCTCCCCAAAAGGAGAAGGGAAGATAATAGTAGCTTTCCAGATGGTAATTCCCAATCTTAGTACCAAGAGTCAGTTTTCTTTTAGAAATCCGTAGAAATAATGCAAGATCTTTGCCAAAGCCAAGAGTGATATGGCAGGACAGGTACTTGAAGGGTAAAGAAAGTATTTTTTCATGGTGCTCTGTGACTCCTTTCCTTAACAGATGTCAGTGATAGCCAGGGTTCAGTTACACACATTCCCTTCAAGACCAGTTAAGATTCTGGGAGGAGGAGGAATCAAATTCTACTTTCAAATCCTGCTCTTCCTCTTGCCTTCCTTTTTTTCACCGTTTAAGGTGGACTTTGTGTGACCAATCCCAGTTTAGGTCATGTCAACACACTGGCACTGGCCAAATTTTGGATCTTGCCCTTTGTTGAAGGCTAACAAAATATACACATCTCTCAGTCTTTTAAACTGCCTGAAGTGGAATGTCTTCCACTTCCTTTATGATTCAACATATAGTTCACAACCATTAAAACCAGTTCTAATCCTGCTTGCCATGGAGCTTGAACTCATGACCTGTGGTCAAGACCTGAGCTGAGACCAAGAGTCTGACCGACTGAACCATCCAGGTGCCCCTCCCACTTGCTGTTAAAACAGCAGAAACACCTTTCCTTGCTAACCCAGCCTGAAAAGATTTCAGTGTTTCCACCACTCAGTGGTTAAGCTAGCATTGCTTTGTAAAACTCTTCTATTGTTACCTTGATAGTTACCTCAAGCTTATACAGTCAATAAAATTTTCACAGTTTAACTGGTCTCCCACATTTCATCTACCCAAGGTCAAGCTCAAGAATAGCTCCATAGCTCTCCCCTTTTTCTCCTAAATTTATCCTCTTCACTGGTTCATTTTCAACAACATACTGTTGATCTTTCTCATCCTAAAAAATGCTCTTGATCTCACTTCCCCTTCCAGCTACCTCCAGAACTCCTGAAAGAACTTAACCTGTTTGCATGTCTCCCTTTCCTTCCTCCTCTTCTGTATCAAATCTACTGCAGTTAGACACACACACACACACACTCCTCCACCTAAACTGATTTTTCAGGGCACCACTGACCACCACATTACTGAACCCAATAGCTAATTAGTCATCTCTGTCTAGGGCACCACATTCTTGCAGTTTCCTTCTTACCTCTCTGTCTGCTTGTCCCCATCTCCTCAATCTGTGTATCTTGGAGTGTCCCCAAGTCTAGCCCTTGGGCCTCTCTGTTCTCTCAACAGTCACTAACTTGGGAGTCTTCCAGGCTCATGGCTTTAAATAACATTTAAAGGCCCAAATTTACATTTCCACTTTGGACTTTTCCCCAGTTTCTAAATCTATATATCCAACTGCCTGCTTAACATCTCCATTTAATATTGAACTGAAGATTGAATTTTGAAAATACTGCATTTTATTAACAAGCCTCCAAACCTGTTCCTCCTGTAGGCTTCCCCAACTTCTACTGCTCAGACCAAGAAACTTGGAGTAGTGCCCCTTGACCATGTTCTTTCTTATACTTCACATCCACTCCGTCAGCAAATCCTCCATCTCTGCTATTAAATATGTGTGGTGGGGACCCCTCTTGACTACTGCCACTACCCTGATGCAGGACTCTTCCATCTCTCAGCCAGGTTGTTAAAGTGCCCTCTGTTCTGGGTGCCCTGCTGCAACCTTTGGTGTCCTTCAGTTTCTTTTAGTAGATCAGGCAGTAATCCTTTTAAATATGCTAGGTCATGTCATGCCTCTGCATACCTCCCACTGACTTCCACACTCACTCAGGATAAAAGCCACCGTCCTTAGCGGAGCTTTCAAGACACTTGTTGGTCTGTTCCCCCCCCCCCCCCCCGCCTTAGCTTTCTGCTCTCACCTCTACTAACTTTCCTGTTTCCTTCTCACTCCACCCATTCCCCCTGGCCTTCCTGCTGTTCATCAAACATGCCAGGCACACCCAGATAGTTTTTTTCTCTTGCCTACATGCTGCTGTCCTAGATATTCACATGGCATATTTTTTTCATTTCAATGTGACAACATTGAACAATTTGGGGCAATGAGAAAAAAAAAGTTGTGCAAATAGCAAAGAGCATACAAATTAGGAGCCTTTTGTGTTCATCAGTACTAGAGAGAATAATGGTGGCCTGACCCATGGTAGTGGCAGAAGAGTAAGAATGAGCAGATCCTAGAGTTACTTAGGAAGAAGAACCAACAGGGCTTGGTGCAAGGAAAGGGAAGAGTCATGCATGATGGCCTGGCATTCTGGTTTGAAGCATGGGGCCAGTGAGCTAGAATACATGAGAGGAGGGGCACATGTGGGTTGGGGCAAGGGAGATACACGAAGTCCTTCCCTGTGTGGTGTTTGAAATGGGACATCCTTATGGAGATATCCAGGTTGGTTTTATATGGATCTGGAACTCTGCAGATATCTAGAATGGAGAGTAAAATAGATTGAGGAATCTTATCATGCAGATGGTACTGTAAGCTACTCGTTGGATAAAATCACCCAAGGGGCAGGTGTAGTGTGGTGAGAGAAGAGAGCCTAGGACGATAGATTTGTCTGAAGAACACCAGTATTCCAGGGATGGCTAGAGGAAGTGGGCCTGAAGAAGCATGCTGAAAAGGAATAACAGGAGAGATAAAAGTATTGGGTGCCATGGAAACAAAGGCTACCACAGGAGAATGTCAAGTGTCAATACTATGGAGAAGTGAGAGAGAAGGACAGTGTGTTCTGGGTTTTACCAAGAAGTCCTCAGTGGCTTTCTGAAAATGGACGCAGTGGTGGTGGGGCGGGGGAGGGGGTGGTGCTCCGTCTTGCGTGCGTGTCACACACAGAGCCCCGGGATGTGGGCTTGGCCCACTCTTGGTGATACTAACGTGGCTTACTTGGTTAAGGTGATGACTTGTACATTTTTCCATTGTAAAGGAACCTTTTCTTCCTTTGTAATTAAGAATATTTTGAAAATGTGTGACTCACTTTCTTCAACAGTCTCCCGCTCAGGGTTTTAAAATCCCCTAATGATTCTTACTTGATTTAGTTATTATTTTAGTGATTATAAAGATTTTTTAAAAGGTCTATCATTCTGGGCACCTGGGTAGCTCAGTCGGTAAAGAGTCTGCCTTCAGCTCAGGTCATGCTCTCAGGGTCCTGGGATTGAGTCCCACGTTGGGCTTCCTACTCAGTGGGGAGCCTGCTTCTCCTGCTCCCTCTGCCATTCCCCTCCCCCCTCCTTGTGCTCTCTGGCTCTATCTCTCTGTCAAACAAATAAATAAAATCTTTAAATAAAAAAAGGTTTATCATTCCTTGTCCATTTATTACTTGGCATTCTGCCTGGTAGCTCTGAAAGCCACTGAGCAGTAGTAACTGTCACATAAATACATTTTCCTTTGCTCCCCAAGAAATGAGTTCCAGAAAAATTGTGTGTACCTGAGCTATAATTTCGTAGATGATTTCAGAGGTCTATTGCTAGAGTAAACAAGAAATTCCCAAAGCCTGTAAAAAGTATTTAATATATTTAACAGATTAAAAACTTGTAAATACAATATAAACCACCATAAGCAATCAACAATATACAATACTGAACATATCATATTGTATAGTATTATGAGCTATAGCAATGAAGAGAGAAGTTTTGTCTTACCTGAAGGATAAATTAGGACCTTTTGGTACCAAAAATGAACTTCAGATATGATTTTCAGACATGTTTCATCACTTGTGATACCACAAGTATCTAACCTTTTGTCTTTGTTGCTGTGATCAGAATACTAAGCCTCCAGGCCTCTATTTTCTCATTTGTGAGTTGAGATGGACAGATTATAAAATCCTTTCCAATCTTTAGTGTTGGAGGATTTGAAACATTGATTATATACGTCAGGCTTCCTACTCCCCTTTGGCTGAAAAGAGTATTGTTCTAGTTGCTTTGTTGACACTCATGGGTAAAAGTAGTAAGATTGAAGCAGAAGAATAGATTCTGGTAGGCCCCCTTTTCCTTTTTGGGGACATCGGCTATAGGAGTCTCTCCTTTGTTCCACACAAGACAATTTTTTAATAAAGACCTCCGTTGACAAACAAAATCAGAGATTTTTCTAAGCCAGCAAAGGAGAAGAGTTTAATAACCCACTAGCTCACGGTTCTTTCGTCTCAATCACTGGGCTACTCCCAACTGTATCCTGACGGGAAATACTCCTCTGAATGTAGTAATAGAAGAAGGATCAATTTCTACCCCCGGGTACCTGAGGAAAATTTATTCTGCATTATTTCATATTTCAGCCGCCTCTTTAGCTTCTGTGCCCCAGTGGGACTGGAAGACTGGCTGGCTGCTTGCTGCTCCTTTCTTGTTAAATTAAGGAGTCCACTGAAGCATTTTGTACTGAAGCTTTCTGGTCCCTGTGAAGAAGGAGATGTGGGAGAGTGAAGGGACGGCCTCGTTGTGCTGGGTGGTCGTGCACTTCAGGGGAAAAGCTAAAGAAAAAAACATCATTGTGCCTTTTTGTTTTAACGTTTAAAAATTCCTCTTGAACAACACAGGGTCCCTCACAAAGCATGAGCCGTCTGTCACCAAGAGCGAATGGCAGAAGAAGCTGACTCCAGAGCAGTTCTATGTTACAAGAGAAAAAGGAACGGAGCCGGTAAGCTCGCGGGCGGTTTGATGATCGGGCTGCCGGGTTAGCTGTGGCTCCAGAAGCGGGCTCCCCTGGCCACTCGGCCAGGCCCAGCCTCCTGGTCCGAGACCCAGTTGTTCTGCTTCTCTCCTCACTCTTGCCTCCATGCTGGGAGCCGCCTCTCCCCCAGTGGCTGGCGTGTAGCAGCCATTCTCTAAAAGGCTGCCTAAGAGGGGCACCTGGGTGGCTCAGTCGGTTACACGGTTAAGCTTTTGACTTTGACTCAGGCTGTGATCTCAGGATTCTGGAGCCTCAGGCTCCCTGCTGCTTCTCCTTCTCCTCCTGCTCCCCCTGCTTGTGCCTTATGCACTCTGACTCACTCTTTCTCTCTTTCTCTCTCTCTCTGTCACGTAAGTAAAATCTAAAAAAAAAAAAAAAAGCAGAAGAAATCTAAAAAACACAAATTCAACCATATCCCTCCACTGCTAACAATCCCTCAGTGGCTTCCCACTATTTCCAAGGTAAAGAAAAAATTTACAAATGGTTTATTAGGCCCTACAGGCTCTGCCCCCTGCTTTCTGCCACTCAGAAGTTCTCAATCTGGCTCTTTTTCTACTTCATCTCCGCACTTAGACCATACTGCCCTTCTTTCAGCTCTCAAACACCCTGGGTTCATTCCCTTTTCCCTAAGGCCCTCACCCTCTTTGTCCTTCTCTCCTCTCTCCTCACCCTGTTCATTTAGACCTACCTTTCATAAGACCCTTAGCCCTAGTCCCACGTGCTCAGGGAAGCCTTTTCTCATCCCTAAGCCAGGCTGGCTTTTTCCAGCACTTTCCCTTCAGGGCATTTGCCATTGCTGGGACAACCCCTGTGTCCACCCTAACATGGTGCCTGGCTAGAGTCTGCACTCAGAGAGAACGTTTTTGTGATACCGAATGAGTGCAGGCTAAGAGGCGCAAATATTATTTAAATGGCATTCAACAAGCTCTGCTTTCTTTCATTTCTAGAGGGAATGGTCCTCAGTGGTTCCTCATTGTAGTTCTGTTTTCCCAGCACAGCGTTTCTTCACAGGTTGTCTGTCTAAGACCCAAATATAACCATTGGAATAGAGCTGTTGAATGTTGTTATTAGACATTTTCATTTGTGAAGCAGACCCCACGGAGTGGACCACAGCGGTTTTGCAAAGTTGTAGAGTATTTATGTCTTTAGCAGTCCTTACAAAGTTCAGACCGCTGCCTGTGTGCACGTGGCCTTCTCGTCGTGGCTCACCCTCAGCTTCTCTGATGCTAAAGTCGTTAGGCCAGAAGATTCCCAATAGATCCTTTTAAAGTAGCAGTATTTTTTCAACCTCCTGTGGGTGGGATTTTAGTAATCCTTCATGGGGAAAGAGACACAGTCATTATCGCAGGTGGTTGGGATTGCCATGTGTGAGGCTCCGCGTGCAGTTGGGTGTATCCCAGAATATTTAAGCCGGCCCTTTCTCAGGGACACAGCCAGGTGGGGGCTGGTGTATGTACAGAGCCTGGAGATGAGCCGGCAGATGTTGAGGAGAGTAAATCTGTGCGATTCTCAAACAGATGGTACAGCATACTCTGTGCATTTGGCCATTTTACAAAATGAGCAGCATCCATTATTTTAAGTAATGTTATAAATCCCTTTCAGTTGATCCATTTCCACATGTAACTTTTTAGAATATTGCAGAACCAGCTGTAAGCCTGGCCGAGGAAAGGGAAGTAAGACATCTCAGTTTTCTATTGGTAACTCAAACTTAAGAATTCAGTTGCACATGTTTTGATCAGGCAGCAGTAAAAACATGCACACTCTACTAGACACAGCAAAGGAGTTTGTAGCCTAGTTGCACAATAGCTAAAAGTCAAGTATCAGTAGAAGGTGGGTTTCCTGCAGGCCTTCCTCTCCGTGCCCTGCAGATCTGCTGTCCACATGCTTCACTCTGCTCTGAGCTCTGCTCCCTTCCCTTCTGGCTACTGCTCGAATTTGGCCAGTGGATGATGTTAGCAAGGTCAGCGGACACAACAGGGAAATCGGGATCCAGGGCCCTCTAGTGCAGGCTGTTAGCTCCCACAGGCTGCCCTCACCAGCAGCCTCTGGCAACTGCCCCTTCCTTTGTCCCCTGGGCCTCGTAGGGTAGAGTGTTCTCAGAGTCACTGGCCCTCCCAGTGCTTCATAGGGTAGAGTGTTCTCAGAGCCACTGGTCCTCCCAGTGCTTCAGCCTCTCTCGTTGGTTTCTGTTGGCCCTGTTCCCACCTTTGTAAATCATTCTGTATGAAATTATCTGCAAATCACCCCTTTGAGTGTGCCTTCTGTTTCCAACAGGTATATTGTATGGACCAGTTCAGAGGAGGGAGAAGTCCCATTGGTCCAGACAGCCTGCCTTCGGGCCACTGTAGCCTGACTGAGGGGCTTAAACAACAGACATTTACATATAAATATATATATATATATATATTTCTCACAGTTCTGGAGGCTAGGAAGTCTAAGATTAAGGTGCTAGCCAGGTCAGTTCCTGGTTTTTTCCCCATCTCTGTAATCTTAGCACCCAGACCAGCACTGGGTACATACTAGGTTCTGAAGTAAATATGAGAATGAACCATTGATCTAGAAGTTGAGTTTGGCTCTAAATAAATGATAGGACTTCTACAGAACCGAGGTAGGAGGAGGGAGACATGAGGGAATCGGTCTAGGAGGCAGTTACTTCATAAAATTCTTCAGCTAAGGATTCCTATTTATTTATTTATTTATTTATTTATTTATTTATTTATTTATTTATTTATTTTACTGTGATACCTGTTGCCTGTTACTGCCTCTGTCCACCTGTCCCCTGCAATGACAAAATTATGTTTTGAATTTTTTCAGACTGTCTGTATCCTATGAGTAGGCTTTCCAGATCTGCTTCAGGACAGGTAGCCTTTTGGCACATGAGTCTCGTCAGCCCAGGTGGGGGTGGGGTGTGGAACTTTATGGCGGATGCTGATTTGTGCCACGATTGGGAGCTGGCATCCAGGGGGACAAGCTGTAAAAAGACCGGCTTACGACTGTTCAGATTTCTGCAGCTAAGTTTAGAGACTTTAAAGAGGGAAAATGTCCAAGTGTGCCCAGATGGTAGGCTCAGTGGGTTATTTTGAAATTGTCCATTATGCAGCTCACTGAAAATGTGCTGTTAATCCTACCACAGGCAATCTGAGTGTTTGACCTGTATTGAATCTGTTGAGTTGGGAAATCTAGAAAGGGCAGAAGAGTCCGGCTTATTTCCTAAGTCAGTTCTGTGACTTGGTGACCCATTCTGTGCTTTGGCTTCTCTTTCTTCCCATAAAATGGGATAGTGCTTGCCACCAGGTTATGGATCTTACGTGGTTGGCTTGTGTGAGAGGTCTATTGTTGTTGTTGTTTCTTTTAATTTACTTTAACAAAAGGAATTGGGCAAGAAGTTCTTTGTTTCTTTTTTTAACGATGGAAGCCAGTTTTCAAAATAGCATTTTGAAAGCTTCTGATTTGGCAGACTCATTGCTTCAAGTCTCATGTGTTCTTCTTGGGAGACCTTTGAAAACCTACAAACCCTTTACACCACAGTTAGTGAAGTAATTTCATCTAAGTAGTAACTTTGGTACTGGGATAGTCTAACTCATTATTTAAACATTCATTAAGTATGCCATGTCCTAAACACCACGATGTGAGGCATATTAAAGGCACAACCACAAGCCCACAGAGCTATGCTTTTTATGTATTTATATTCTGTCTTTAATTGGAGATTTCATAGTGTTTTAGACAGTGGACTGGACTCTTATTAACTCTTTTGAGATGAAGACTGAAATCTCACATAATCCAGAGGACTCTTCTCTCACTTTTTCATGAACTTTGATGTTCTTGGATGAAAGGTGCTATATAAATACAAAGCATTATTAATGTCATAATTTGGATATTTGGCATAACAAAGGTTCAAATGTGATAAGCCTGCAAAGCTGCTTTATTGGGCGGTTTATAATTTCCTTTCCAGTGATATTTGCACTTTGTCAAATTAGTACAAAAATTCCTTTATTTGGGGACTGAATCTTGGATTTAAATCTGTATCATCTCCTGCTGGTATTACAAGAAGCCTACACCTAATATATCTAATTTACTTTCAGCCTTTCAGTGGGGTCTATCTGAATAACAAGGAATCAGGAATGTATCACTGCGTGTGCTGTGACAGCCCACTCTTCAGGTAAGGATCAGGAGAGGTACTGAAGGAGAGGAGACCTCCAGATTTCTTACCACTCTGTCTCATTCGAAGCCTTGGATAAATACATGCCTGTGTTGTTTTTAATTGCCCTCCTCATCTGGCATGACTGCTATAAGGAGAGCTATTTCTATAAAATAATTGCCCATCTTGATAATTTCCAGCATTTAGAGCAGTTAACGAGACTTCTTAGCTTATATTCTTTCTTCCTGTAGTCCCAAGAAATATCAAACAAATACAACTTTCGTAAGCACCTTAAGATAATGCTATTAGAATATTTTCCTGGGGAAGTATTTAAAGAAATCTAAACCATAACAGTATTTGCTTAGCCATGTGATTAAAACTATATCTCTCTGAGGGAAAAATGGGTTTATAATTTAATTTGAGAAATGTAGAATTTTATGAGGATAGATTCCCCACAGTGCTTGACAGTAGTGAATACCATGCCCTCTTCTATATAGCTGAAAGTAAATTTAATTGTCCCTTGATTTCAAAGCCTCTTTTAAGTCAATCAGGATCTGAAATCTCTCAACAAAGACTTTTTTGTTTAGACATGCAGGAAACAGTCTAAAAAAAGTAGATTCGATGAAGAAGAAAGGAAAACATCTTTGAAGTCCTGTTTTCAGAACTTCAAAGATATTTTCCTTTCTTCTGCATCAACTCTAAATTGGTTTAGAATAAAATATAAATCAAGCCAGCTCTGTGAATCTTCCATTAGGCAGTGGTTCATTATGTCCTCTGGGCTTTGAGCAGACTAGGCTTTCTTGGGCTGCTGGCTGCTAATGCGGGCTGAATTTGGAAAACCAGACCCCGCCTGCAAGGATGAGGAACAATTAGGATTGATTTTCCTTCATGCTTACGGAAGGACAGTTCTTTACTCAGATTCATTCACTGTGTCAGTGGCCAGTGAGAAGACATCTAAGATAGTGGTTGGCCTGGGATGGCCTGGGGAAAACTGAGAGAAGCAGGTAATCTTAACAAAGTAAAATGTGGGACGCATATTTCTGAGCCATTAGTTATTCCTTGACCTTTGGTTCTGTTAAGGAGGAGAAATATGGACCTTGAGATGGCCAACCTGCTTTTAGTCAAAAAAGGTGTACAAAGTGAAGATGTAAAAGACCGCCTTGTTAGACTGTGGTAACCAGAGGTGAATTTTTAATTTTAACTATTTAACTAATTTAAACCTAAAAGCCCACATGTGACCGGTAGCTACTGTATTAGCACAATGCTAGTCCAAATTAAGGAAGCTGAGTGGCCAACCACCGGTCAATGAGATAGTGAAGCAGCCAAAACCAGTATACTGAGCTGCCAGTTCACCAGTCTTAATTGTTTCTTTTTTAATCATTTAGTTTCAGCAGGAAAGTTTCTATTTTCTTTTCTTAGGGACTTTGGGTAAGTTTCTGTTCCATTTTCCTGCTGCCGCTGCTATAACTGAGACTGGGAGAAATAAGAATATATTTATAAGAATCTTTTATGTTCCAGAATATACTCTTCTTAACGATGTATTTGTTTATAGAAGAGATGGTATAGTTGAGTGGCTAGGGTGCTTGGGTGTACATTGGCCCCATTGCTGTGTGATCTTGGGCAAGTCCCTTACCGCTCCATGCTGTGATTTCCTCACCTGTAACGTGGTAGCCTGATAGTACCGACTTCCGCAAGCTGTTGAGAGGATTAGCTGAGGTATGAGGTAACGCATGCAGAAGCGCCCATGCCAGGCCTAAAACATGCCAAGCACTCAGTACATGGGAGCAACGATTCTTAGAGGTAGATCCTTTTTTGGGCCACTATATGAATAAATCTTTGACAATGAGGAATTCTTATGAATATGTGCTTGTTAATGAGAATCTGTAAGTGGAGACTGTATTCCCGAACATACTTCCCATTCAAGAGGATAGTCTTGGGAACATATTCTTGTTTTGCCTCTCATATCCTGCCCACCCCCGCCCCCATCCTCAGTCTCCAGCCTTAATAATAGTGAGCAGGGGTAGAGAAAAAAATAAACATTCCTTCAGATGCTTGTGTAGGTAGAATCAAAATGAGGTGAAGATTTGGTCAACCAAGGAAGAGTCAGGGAGATGTGAGACCACTGCCTCTGGGCCACTGGGCCCCCTGCTGCCTGCGATGCTGCCTTCACACATGACCAGCATGGTGCATGTTCCAGGAGACATGCCTCCCCTCCAAACCAGAGGCCTCCGATGCAAGGTTTCCAGGTCAGGAACACTCTTAGGATGCTTTCACTCCCCTGGGGACTCCAGACTGTTTCTTTATAAACCTTGGAATCATGTGACTTTGCCCTTGCTTCCTGTGTTCCCTTTTCCTTCCCCCCGTATACCAATTCTAGAAGTGTTTATTAAAATCGACTGTGGGGGCACATATTTCATGCTCCTACATCTCCTTAGAATAGAGAGAGAGCCTGATGTTACTTGCCATTTTACACAATACCCGGATGGCCCGCATGTTACAAGGAACTAAGTAACATTGGTGAAAAACTTTTTCTGTGTTCCCATTCTTCCAAATGAATGGAAATTCTTCTAAGATGTTAGAGGTGTCATTTCTCACCAGGTGCCTCTGTTGTTGGTTTGGGGGCTGTAGAATTTCCAGAAATGAAGAAAAGCAAATAACCATATAACAAACATGCAAGCACGTAACACACAAACACATAATAAAAAAAAGAGAACAAATTAATAAAACGCCTCTAAGTGTATATGAAAAGAGATGATGTAGTATGGTTTTAGTTTTTCAAGGAAGAGCCTTATAATCTGCTAACCATTTAAATATGTATATTGGAACTTCAAACTGGCCTTAAAGTTAGATTACCACTCTTACGTTATGTATGATGGGCCTCTCATATTGCCTGGTAAAATCTCCAGATTCTGTGTATTGAAGCAATAAAGATTTACTGTTTTCGATAACATTTTGAACAACTTTTTGTTAGTCTTAGGTTCATTCATCAAAAAATTTATTATATTCATAATTCTCCATCAAAATACCTTTAATGATCACTAGTTACTTGTAACATTAAGGGGTGGAAAGGCTGTGATTAAAAGATACTTAAAATATTTTTCCCTGGGCCAGGGTGGCCTGGGTGAATAGTTCTGAACTCTTTCAAAAAGGGCTGCAAATAAAATTGGATCTACGGCTGCTCAAATTTCATAAATACCTGTTATTAACCTGTTATTAATAGTAATGATTTTTTTAAAAATGTGGCTATTGACTTACATACCGTATGTGTGACACTGTGCTAAATACACTATACCTAGACAGTATGTCAGCTTATCCTCTGAGCAGCATTGTGAGGTAAGAAGGCCATTACTGTTCTGTCCATTAGGGCACTGAGGCTTTAAAAGATTAAGTAACTTGCCAAGGTCACACAGATGTATCAGAGCCCGGATTCGTGCCCAAAGCTTTCAGAAGTCAAGGCCCTTACTCCGCCAGGTTCTAAAATCCTGGTCTGAGGACCCCAGGAATTCCTGGGACCTGTTTAGGAGATCTACAAGGCCCTCTCTTCTCTAAGTGCATGCCTGTGAGGCCACATCCTCTCCCTATACTTGAATCAAAATAAGATTGTAGCAGATTGAATGCAGAAGCACATATGAAGAGTCAATGGTCTTTTCTTTTTTAAGCTAGATATTAAAGAGATTTGCAGAATTGTAAAACAAGGCAACTCTTCATTTTGGAAAACACAATTATCTGTTAGAAGAATGGGTTGTTTATGTTACCAGGTAATTAATTTATTATTTTTAAGACTAACAACACAAATATTTTTAAATTCTGTTATAATTTCTAATTTGTTAAGCATTGATATACATAACTCATGTAAAGAAAAGAGAGAGATCCTCAGTACTTTTTTTAGTATAAAGCAGTCTTGAGATAAAAACGTTTGAGAATGACTGCATTACACTAGACTTTCTGCTGGGGTTTTTGCTCTAAACCGAACTTCCTTCTGTATTCGTAGCCTCTGGATTTGATTATTTGCCTCTTTTCCTTCTCTTTGCTCAGCTTTTTGAGTTTTTTTGTTTTTGTGGTTTTATTTGGTTTGTTCTTGTTTTTGTTTTTGCAGAGTTTGCAATGCATTTCTCTCCTTCTTAGAAAGAGCGGCCTTCCTGCCATTAAAAAACTTTTCACTCTATATTCCTAGTGCCATTTAAGGAAGCTCCCCTTGAAAGCACTTGGAGAGTGTCTGTGGCGAGTCACTTGTCGCCCTCTCACTTCTCTGGTCGGCCCCTGTGGCCCTCTCCTACCTCAGCATCATTAGTTCCTGGGGGACTTGTCCAGAAGGGTCCCTGCAGGGCAGTGACTGGCTCAGATGCCCCGGCTTCTTGACTATCATCGTGCACGTTCACAGGCACTTACCTTGTGCCCACAGAGTATCTCCGTAAATCCTCAAGACATTGCCCTATCATAGGTACTTTCCCCCCATGCTACAGATGAGGCCTGGAGTGGGGACAGAGCCTGCCCAGGGTCGCCCAACTAAGAAATGAAAGAGGCAGCTCTGGAGTGCCTCCAGGCAGGCAGGTAACCCGAAGGGCCTGCTGCGCACAGTGGGCATTTCATCAGGCCTCCCGCTGCTGGGCCCAGACCCTCATGCCCTCCAGTGACCACAAGTGTCTCATTTCCATTTCCCCCTTTCCTACATTTAGAGCCCTTGGATTTGATCTGGGTTTCCTAATAAGCAACATAGGTCACAAAGCCTCTAGTGTTTTTCGGTCCCTGTCAGACATAGAGAAGCTGTCAGCATCAAAGGAACAAGAGGTCCTTTGACGACGATGAGACGTGTTTAAGTAGTGAAAGTGCCCTGGATGCAGTTCCCATGAACGGACTGCTCCTGTAACTGGCCTGGAGATCTGGCAGAGGAGAGCGGGGAGCATACCCTGCTGCGTAGAAAAATGAGTTGGGGCATGAAATGCTCTTTGTATGTTAATAACGTCTTAGCAGCTGCAGAGTGTTGAATGTCTTCCACAGTTCCGAGAAAAAGTACTGCTCCGGCACCGGGTGGCCTGCATTTTCGGAGGCACACGGGGCATCTGGCTCTGATGAAAGGGACGTGGGCATCCTGAGACGTGTGGACACTTCATTAGGATTAACTCGCACCGAGGTTGTGTGCAAACAGGTGGGGTCTTTTGTGTGGTTTTGTCTGTTTGGTTTTCCTCGATGCTGCCCTGGCCCAGGTGCTAGAGAGAGCCTATGGGGTTAAAAACAGGGGGACCTTTGTCGCTACAACACGCGATTTCTGCGCTTGCTGCTTCTGATCCCCCATCTCTCCCGTGATTCTGGGCGCTCTAAGGAGGAGAAGGAGGCTTCCTGAGCCACTGTGAGGTAGCTTTTCTTGGTTCTAGCCTTCTGGAGACGGGCCCGAGTGAGGGTCTGAAAGAAGGAGTTGGCCCCGCACTTTGATTTGGACGGGGACAGCAGGAAGGCCCGGGGTGCTCGGCGTCTTCCGCTTCCTCCCCTCTCTGCAGCATGCCACCGGCAGCCAAAGGGGCGCTGCAGGGCACTTTGGCACATTGTTCCTTCCCTGGGTCTGGGTGGAGGTAGTGCCTTAAATCCAGCCTACAGGTTCCCTTTTTATATCCTTGGGTGCTCACTTTTAAAACACCAAAGGCAAACAGCTACACATGGCATAGTCTTATCATCAGCAAAAAACTGTCATAATACACTGGCAGCAACATTATTAAGTACCTACCTTGGAATCGTATTAACGCTGTACATGCATTATATCAGTGAATCATCACAACCGCTTTATTAAGTAGGTGTAATTGTTAGTTCCCATTTTATAGATGAATAAACCAACGCCTAAATTAAATAACTGGCTCACATTCTCACTCATAGCTATTTACTGCTACTGTGCCTTGCTCTCTTTCACTCCTTTTTTTAAAAAAATGTATTTATTTGAGAGAGTGCACACTCACATGATTGTGGGAGTGAGGGGAGGGGAAGGGGGAAAGAATCCCAAGCAGACTCCCTGCTGAGTGCAGAGCCCAACTTGGGGCTCTATCTTGCAACCCGTGTGATCTTGACGGATTCAAAACCAAGAGTTGGGCACTCAACCGGTACCCCTGAGCCACCCAGGTACCCCTGAATTATTTCATTCCCTACGTGCATTCTGCCACGATGGACTTTTTCCCCACATAGACACCGGAGTGGGGCGGTCAAGTGGGGTTCACCTGCTAGTTTCACATAAAGAACTTCATCTCAGTGCAGAAATGACAGAAGCTTCTCTCCTTTGCAGTGTGAAGCCCATCTTGGCCACGTGTTTCCTGATGGACCTGGGCCTAGTGGTCAGAGGTTTTGCATCAACAGTGTGGCCCTGAAGTTCAAACCAAGGGAACACTGACTGTCTGCAGGGATCCTTCTCTATTGCCACTGCTTCATTTATGCCCTCAGTTTTCAGTTTATGTGAATGACTTGTTTTATTTACTGCCAAACTAAGCTAGGTTTGATGGTGGTACCAAGCAAGTCCCAACTTCTGTAATTGATTTACCTGGGATCAGCACAATCCCAATTCCAACTTGGATGGTGGAATTTCACGGAATGACAGAGGGGTAGCCATTTCCATCCAGTTAACTTGTGTAGGCATTTCCTGGGACCAGAGGGCATGACTCTTTGGCGACATTAAGAAAGTAATGGACTACAAACCAAAAATTCTTACAAAACTAACCTGAACTTTCCATTGTGTTAAGTCCTTTGTGGACATATATAGGTGAGGGATCAAGAGAAAAGAGGGAGGAAATATGGGATTAGAGTAATCACCAATCTCAGCATTGAAATAAATACCAAGGACTGGTACTGTAGAAGAGCAGCATTTGGGAGGCACACATGGTGGTCAATAGGATGCATGATTCTTTTTCAAAATTTTAGAATATCTTGAACATTCTGGTTCATCCTTTCTACCAGCAAATAAGTTCCAATGGGAGTTTGTTAGATTTCAGTGATAATGGGTAAAAGTGGCTGTAAAGTTAAGCGTGAACATGTCCAAATAAAATATTTAATAAAATTGTGCTTTTTGTCTGAGCCTATGAAGTTGCTCTTTTATAGAAACAACACTGTGGGGCGCTTGGGGGTTCAATTGGTTAAGCGTCTGCCTTCAGCTCAGGTCATGATCTCGGGGTCCTGGGATCGAGTGCTGCACTGGTCTCCCTCCTCAGCGGGGAGTCTGCTTCTGCCTCTGCTCTGCTCCTACTCGCTCAATAAATAAATAAAATCTTTAAAAACCTGGAATATTTTTAAAGATCTAAATCAGTACAAAAAATTAGATTACATAGTAGTAGGCATTTAGTTATACCAACACTAATAGGATCTCAACTGTTTTACAAATTGAGAGTCTTGAATAATTTGCTATTGAAAGTGTCTGCATTATTTGAGACATAATAGAAAGGAAACTTAATTATTCCTTTTTTTCTCCTTATTAGCTTGTCATGCATTATGCAGCTCTTTTAGTGGTTACCTTGGAAATAACAACATGCATCCCAGACTTGTCACAGTCATAAAAATTACTACTTTTTGCTACTTCTTCAAGGATGCTAACCTCAGAACACCTTAACCCCATTAGCAGCCTTCCGTATTTTGTGTTACTCTCCCTATGTATTTACTTTTACACATATTATAACCCCCACAGCTCATTATTAGTTTATATGTCAATATTTATTTATATTTACCTTTTACCCTTTCTGTTCCTCCTTATTTCTTCCTGAAAACCTATGTTTCCCTGGGAGATTATTTTCTTCTGCCTGAAGAACTCCTTTTTGTTTTAGTTCATGATTCTTAGTGATAGATCTTCTGGTTTTCGCTGGCTGAGAAATGTAGTTACTCTCCTTTGAAATGTTTAAAGCTTTGTTGAGGAAAAGTTGACATACAAAAAAGTCACACATATTTAATGTATAAATTTTGATGAGTTTTGTCTTCTTTCATTTTGGAAACACTGTTTTCCCTGGATATAGAATTCTAATTTAGGGAAATTTTATTTTAGCATTTTTAAAGTCTTGATCCATTGTCTTTGGCTTCCATTGTTTTCTCTGAGAAATCAGCTCTCAGTGCTACTGTTGCTCCTTTGAAAGCAGTATATTCCCCTCCCGAACCCCAGCTATTTTATGAATTTCTCTTTTTATTTTATTTTCAGCAGTTTACATTGTACCCTATTGTGGTTGTCTTTATATTTATTATGCGTGGGGTTCATAGAGTTCTTTGAATCTTAGGTTGATACTTTTCATCAGTTTTGGAAAATTTGATTATTCTCTCTTCACTATTGTTTTCTCCCTGACCTCACTCCTGTCCTTCTGGAACTTGAATCACACACATTTTAGACCATTTATTGCATCCCACATATCTCTAATATTCTTTTCTCAATTTTCCCATTTCTGTACTTCAGTTTGGATATTTTTTGTCAACATACTCTCTAACTTACCATTTTTATCCTTTGGTTTCTCTAGTCTGCTTTTATTTATTATTTATTTTTATTTGTTAAAGAGAGCCCATGAGTGGGGCTGAGGGAGGTGAAGGGCAGGAGGAGAGAGAGAATTCTCTCTCAGCGGCAACAACAAAAAGAGACTCCCCACTGAGTGCAGAGCCTGACACGGGACTTGATCCCATGACCCTGAGATCATGACCTGGGCCAGAATGAAGAGTCGGACACTTAACTGAGTGAGCCACCCAGGTGCCCCATCTGCTTTTAAACGCATCATATGAATCCTTAATTTTAAGTATTATACCTTTTTTTAGTTCTAAAATAACAATTTCTTTTTTATGCATTCTGATTCTCTGTTGAAGTTCTCCATCTTCAGAGAAAAATCGATGTATATCCCCCCATATTTTTAATCTTTGTTTTTGAACATATTAAGCATAGTTTTAAAAACTTTGTTAGTCAACTTCACTATCTGAATCACTCGTGGGTATATTTTTTTCTTTTGATTTTTAGTTATATATTCTTGCCTTTTGACATGTCTAGTAGTGGGCTCTTGGACATCCCAGATACAGTCCTCCAGACTAAGAGAGTGGAGAAGAGGGTCATTCAGAAATATTAACTGATAAAAAAGGTTCCTTTGCCCCATTTAGTGACCACCTCTCTAGCAAATTTTGCCATGGTAGTATGCCCAATTTCAGGAGTGTTTGCCACAAAAGCTGTCAAGTTTTCACTCTAACCATATTTTCATTTAAGAAGGACCTCCCCTTAGAAAAAAAGGAAAACTTATTGGCACCCTAGTCTGCCCACCCTGCTGGAGGCTTCTGCAATTCCAACCAAGGACCAGCTGTGTAAGTAAGCACTTTCTCACTGAAGCACCAAATAATGCATATGGAAGAATGATAGCAATTTAATAGAATATGATTTTCATCTACTTTCCAAGCATGGTTTTCTTTGGCCACAGAAGAGAATATTAATACTGTTTTATTGGATTGGCAATTTTATAGATTAACCTCATATGCTGTAACTGTATTTCTATATCTCACTATCAAATTAGCACCCATACATACAGGGTGTATGTGTGTGTGTGTGTTTTTTAAGCTATGGTAAGAAAGAAGTTGAAACCAGTGACTTGTTTGAGTAGAGTTATGACTGATTAAATGATCACTAGATTATGTGTTGGTGGGTTGCTTACACCTCTGTTCCTTTATCTTAGCAGCAACAACAAAAAGCCCAGAACATTCCACAAGTGACTACTTTGACATATCTTAAGATGGAAAGAATATCAGATTACTGGAGCAAAATGATTAAATTATAGTCTTGTGTTAAAAAATAAAATATTGGGTGCCTGGGTGGCTCAGAGGGTTAAGCCTCTGCCTCTGGCTCGGGTCATGATCTCAGGGTCCTGGGATCGAGTCCCACATCGGGCTCTCAGCTCAGCAGGGAGCCTCCTTCCCCCTCTTTCTCTGCCTGCCTCTCTGCCTTTTTGTGATCCCTCTGTCAAATAAATAAATAAAATCTTTAAAAAATAATGAAATAAAATATTAAGTAATGTGTTGATCACAGTGCCACAAGGCAATTCTGATGCTAACCACCCAGAGTGTGGGGCACAGTCCCCCTTAAGACTCCTCTCGTGTCCATTACCAGCTGCAAGTTTAAGGGTCTCCAGGTTACTTGCACTTCTGACCAACTGGCTATAAATTCAGAGGTCTCTTATGACCTCCTTTAGGTTTAGTAATTCACTAGAATGACTCACAAAACTCAGGGAAGTGCTATATTTATTAATACAGTTTTATTCTAAAGGATACAAATCAAGACCAGTCAGAAGAAGCACATAGCGTGAAGTTCTAACACAGAGATTCTGTGCCCTCTCCCTTGGAATCAGGTTGCATCACCCCATTGCACATGGATATGCTCAGCAACCCGAATGCTCACCAGAGCTTCAGTGTTCAGCTTTTACTGGAATTTCATTACATAAGCATGATTGATTGAATCGTGTAAACAAAGTCAATTCCCATTCCCTCTTTCCTACCCAAGGTAGGGAGGTCAGGATGATATCACATGGCTCGAAGCCACAATCCTCTAATTGTATGGTTGGTCTTACCATCATGACCAGCTCCCATCCAGGTCATCTCCTTAGTATAAACTTGGGTATGATCCAATAGTCCTTCATGAATAAGAAAGACATTTTTACCACCGAGGCATTTCCAAGGGTTTAAAAGCTCTATCTCAGGAACCCAGAGTAACGATGAGACAAATTCACTATTATATGACATTTAAGAAATAACACTACATATCAAATATTATAGGATATTGTTAATACTATATTCATGGCCTAAGTGCTTTTCTTTTCTATAAAAGAAAGTAAGTGAAGTGAAAGATTCACTGAAGTCAGAAAAAAGAATAAGGTAATCTTAGTAGTTATCTTAATAGGATAAAGAAATGACAAATTAAGAAGAGATAATGAATTAGGAGAGAACTTTATTAGAGTAAAACATCAAACAAATGATTCCCTGAAAACAATGATATAGAACAAACATCCAGTAGCTTTATTCAAGAAGAAAGAATATACACCTGAACAAAAATAGAAATAAAATGTGGGATATAAAAACAGATACAGGAGGTTTTTAAATTGTTAACATGTTCTGTGGAGCTCAACTGAGAAATACAGATGAAATGTGTGGGGTTTTTTTTCATTGAAGTGTAGTTTACATACGCTATTAACATCAGTTTCAAGTATATAACAATGATTTCACAATCACATGCATTACAAAATGCTCACCAAGATTAAGTGCAGTTGCCATCTGTCATGATACAAAATTATTACAGTACTATTGACTACTATTGACTGTATTCCCCATGCTGGACTTTTTATCCCTGTGACTTATTTTATAAATTGAAACGTACAGTTCTTAATCCCCTTTACCTCTTAGGTTCATCTTCCCATCCGCCTCTGCTCTGGGAACCGCCCATTTGTTCTCTGTTTTTATGAGTCTATTCCTGTTTTTTGTTCGTCTGTTCACGTGTTTTTTAGATTCCACAGATAAGTGAGATCATATAGTGTTTTTATCTGACTTACTTCATTTTAGCGTAATATCCTCTAGTTCCATGCATGTTGTTGTGAATGACAAGATGTTGTTTATGGCTAAGTAACATTGTGTGTGTGTGTGTGTGTGTGTGTGTGTGTGTGTTTGCGCGCGCGCATGCGCACACACACCCCAAATCTTTATTCATTTATCAATGGACACTTGGGTTGCTTCCATATCTTGGCTATTGTAAATTATGCTGCAATAAACCTAGGGGTGTATATATCTTTTTTAATTAGTTTTTTTCCTTTTCTTCAGGTAAATACCCAGAAGCAGTATTACTGGATTGTAAGATATTTCCATTTTTAACTCTTGAGCAACTTCCGTGCTGTTTTCCATAGTGGCTGCACCAGTTTACATCCCTTTCAAGAGTGCACAGGGTTCCTTTTCCCCACAGCCCTCCCAACACTTGTCTTTTTGATACCAGTCATTCTGCCTGGTACAAGGTGATACATCATTGTGGTTTTCACTTGCATTTCCCTGAGGATCAGTGATTTTGAGCATCTTTTCATGTGTCTGATGGCCATCTGTATGTCTTCTTTGGAAAAATGTCTGTTTAGGTGCTCTGCCCATTTTAATTGGATTATTTTTTGGTATTGTATGAGTTATTTGTATATTTTGGATATTAATCCCTTATTGGATAAATTATTTGTAAATACCTTCTCCATTCAGTGGGCTGCCATTTTGTTGAAGTATATTATTTCTGTAGAAAACATTCAGTTATCAAAATTGCTCTAAGAATATCTTTAAAAAAGATAACTTATTTTTAAAAGTAATCTCCACACCCAACATGGGGCTCAAACTTACAACTCTGAGATCAAGAGATCGCTCTACCAACTGAGCCAGCCAGGTGCCCCAAGAAGATCTTAATATCTGAATAGACTAATATGCATAGAGAAAACTAGAAATTATATAGTTGCCTCTCAAAAATAACTCTGGACCCAGAGCATTGCATGAGTAATTCCTTCAGACATCCAACATATGCCATATTCATAGTAGATGTACTATTTGCAAAACTAACACAACAGTGACATTAAATTCTGTCAAAGGTAGAGGATTACAAAAAGGAAGGAAATATATAAACCAATTTTACTTAAGAAAACAGACGTGGGAACATTAAGCAAATTAGTAACAAAATGAATTTAATAGGATATTAAAAGAATAAAATTTAGCTTTCACTTTGATCGGAATGAAAAATTAGATTCCTTGAAGGTCCCTTCAACTCAAAACGAAACAGAACCTGCCTGAAACATACTGATGCTTTGAATGACATTTGCTACCCTCCAAGAGATAAGAAAAATCTTTAAGACACGTTGGGGGGAGGGGAGAGCAGGACTCGAACTGGAAGGGAGGGCCCTAAGCATTCAGAGAAGGCTGGGCCGCCCAGGGGTGGGGAGTGGTTAAGCCCACTTCACTCCTCCATTCAAGTATTTATTCAACAAATATTTAAGGGGTACCTGCTGTTTGCTGGGCTCTTTTCTAGGTACCACAGATGCAGCAATCAACAACATGGATGAAATCTCTGAGCTCCTGCCCTCAGTTCGAGCTGTCAGAGTCTGTAGTAGAAGAGATAAGCAATAGGATGAATTAATAAGTATAATAAGGTTTGAGATGGTGCTAAGTGCTATGGAGAAAAATCATCCACGGAAGAGGACAGGGTGTGTTGGGTGGGCTGTAATTTTAGATCAGGTAGTTGGAGGAATGCCTCACTGAGAGGACTGGCAGAAAAGAGAAGAGCATTTGGGCAGAGAGAAACACACACTATGAAGTTCATGTGGAGGGAATGTTCTTTATTAACAGTGTGGAGACGAGTATGGCTGGAGGATTAAGTGAGGAAAAGGGTAATATACAGTGATCTTGCTCTTTTTTTCCCCAATATGATGAATTAAATGTAGATATATTGAGGACACCAAAATTTGGGAAAAAATAATTAGAATCATAGAATAAAAATTAGAATAATAATTAGAATTAGAAATTGCCACGAAGCCACGAAAGCCAGGCTGCTTTTTGTAAGGAGAGCTCCTCCTTGCTGTTCTCCAGTTTTCTCCTTAGTTTGTTGTATTCCTCTGAAGAATGTCTTCCCTCAGTCTGATCAGAGTCTGAGTGGTTGGGTTGGCTGTAATTGCATTTAGAAATGGAAAGGGGTGCCTAGGTGGCTCAGTCGGTTGAACATCTCAGGTCATGAACCCGGGATCCTGGGCTCAAGGCCCTCATTAGGCTCCCTGCTCAGCATGGAATCTGCTTCTCCCTCTTTGTCCCCTCCCTGCTTCTGCAGTCTCTCATTCTCTCTCTCTCTCAAATAAAACTTAAAAAGAGAGGAAAGGATGGAACAGACACGTGTCACATTGCCACCAGCACATACATCCTGTCTTAAATCATGAAGTTAGGTTTAGTTTAAAAACTGAGTTGAGGGACGCCTGGGTGGCTCAGTTGGTTAAGCGACTGCCTTCGGCTCAGGTCATGATCCTGGAGACCCAGGATCGAGTCCCACATCGGGCTTCCTGCTCGGCGGGAAGCCTGCTTCTCCCTCTCTCACTCCCCCTGCTTGTGTTCCCTCTCTGGCTGTGTTTCTCTCTGTCAAATAAATAAAATCTTTTAAAAAAAAAAAACAAAAAACTGAGTTGAGAACATGCCCAGGTAGGCACTCACACATGTACAAAGGTGTGGATCTCAGGCTGAAGGCTAATGGCTTTGATGGTGTTCTTCCTGTACTCACCGCTGTGTTGGACACACCATTGGTCTAAGGGGTGTTAGAGGCCTATTCCTTATAGATTTGTTGAATCATATTGTACATCTGAAACTCATATAATACTGTATATTAACCATACTTAGATTAAAAAAAGAAAGCCCAAGGACCTTTCTCAAAAGTGATCAGTTGTGGCTTGATCCTGCTCTGGCCATAACCAGCATTATCTATTCCGCCGACACAAGAGTGATTTGAACACATTACATTACCAATGACCTTCAGAGTCCCAGGTCTACTGACCCACTGGCATTGTAAGGTGGCCCATGAGACGCCCATGGGGCTTGAGGACTCCAGGAAAAGGCCATTTTCTCAAGACACCAGCAAGTGACGAATTCTTCAAAGAATGGGTCGTCCACTGGCTTGCTTTCTGCATCTGTCCAGTCTCTTCTCCTCATATTCTCCAATCTTTCTCCCATCTTAGAATGCAGTGAGGGTGCCTGAGTCTCGCTCTGGGGAACAGGGGTCAGAGGGCGGCCTTTGTGGCCAGCCAGCTGAGAGGCTTCTGCTCACTTTGCAGGTGAAAGGGGGGCGTCCCATGGGGCTGTGTGAAGAGGGAGGTCTGTATCTGTGAAGTTATCCACAACAAGGTCCTGGAGTGTTAGAACAGGGATTCCCTGAAGTCTGACTCTTGATCCTGCTCCCAGAGAGTTCTGAACAAAAGAATAATTCCCGTTACAGTTGATGCCGATTATCAGGGGAGGAAGTAGTAAGAGATGAGAGGAGGGTGGAAGGAACATTCTTAGTAATCGGGAGTATTTGGCTGATTGGTAACTGTTTACAGCTTCTTTCTTTCTAGTACGTACCCCTTGAAATCATTTTCTTTGTAAATGTTAAAAGCCATATAAAAAAAAACCAGCCTTGATTACTCTTCTTTGTGTTTCAATCAGCGCGTGTCAGCCTCTGAATACACTATAATTCCTTCACCGTGCCTGTTGAGGAGAACATTTAGACCACATTTAAAATAAAAAATACCTTGATAGGGGTCTACAGAACAATTAGCAATTAAAATAATCTATTTTCGACGCTTCCATATCAACAGGGCCGCTTGATTGAATTCACAGTCTCAGGCAGGGCTTTGCTCCGAGCCTGGTCTTGCCGGATTCTGCTGCTGGAATCCCTGGAGGCATCTTAAGTCTTGGGAGACGGCATGTGGGGCTTTCAGATCTGTCAGGGCTTCATTCACTTCAGCAGTTCAGGTGTGACCCTGGTTTCAGGCAGGTTAGCTTTCACGTTCGGTTTCAGGCATGGTTACCGCAAGACCCTCTACAATAGACTTGAGGACTTCTCGAGGCCAAGGTCAGGCCTAAGAGTCTGAGAGCTCCCGAAGATGTGGCAGAGCTCCATGTAAGTGGGTGGCCATCCTGCATGGCCTCCTTGCCCACCCTCTGCAACCTTTCCGGAGCCACGCCCCCGAGGCTGCGGCAGGGCCAGCCTTTTCTGAGGGGCAGGGAAGGGCAGCACCTCACGGGTCCGGAGGCCCCGGCTCTCACACCCCCATAGGCAACTGAGGCTGTGATCTTGCAGCCCCCCTGCCTCTCTTGCTTCGCCCTTGTCCCTGCAAACGCTCCAACGGGTGTAGGACCAGAGGATACCAATGGCAAGGGGCAGGGTGACCTTCGTACGGGACTGACACTGAGAAGAGTCAGCAAAACAAGGTGCAGCAGAGAAGAAACATCCCCAGCGGGAACTAAATCATCGCACCTGAGTCCCGGGGTCTGGGTCAGGAATGGAAGAGAAGATCCCCTTGTAGAGCCCTTTGGGTGACCATTTCCCCCTTGCCTAAGACATTGTCATCCCTAGAGCCTAGGCTAAGCTGCCGTTCCAGGATCAGAACAATGACTGCATGGACAGAACTCTCCCTGGAGCCTCCTGCCTTGGGCCATCCAGAAGCAGCCAGGACTGCGAGGAACAACGGAGGGAGGGTCCCCTGTTGCCGACACACATCGAGAGTTACCACAAGACCCTTTACAAAATGTCTTCAGTGGGCCAGTGAGGCGGAGCCTAAACTCAGTTCAGCAACACTTCCAGAATGTTCGAGCTAAGCCTTGGCGGGCTTTGCCATGAACTGCAAGCCCCCAGAGCCCAGGGATCCCCCCAACCACCTCCGCTCAGGATTCACTTAACGGAAGTGGCTCAGGCTCATTGTAAAACAAACAGGTTGATAGTTTATGATGCAGAATAACCAATTAATGAAAGTGATAGTAAAAAAGCAATAAATAGTTAAAAAAAAACCTTTTATAAGCCTTTAAACATTTTTTCCCCTTCTATAATTTTTTAAAATGTAGGAATGCTTGCATGGGAATTCTAATATTTATGAGTCCTAGGACTATTTTACGAATTTATGTATTCTTTTTTTAGAAAATTGTTTCCAAAGTGGGACATTTTTTCCTGATTCATTTCAATCGCTGTGCTTACTCTTAACAATGCTTTCTGTGAATTTAAATTTCCTCTTTGGTTCTAAGTAAATCTCTGAAAGAATGTTGAACAAAACTAATCTTTCCTATCATTGGTCTTTGTACTGTTAATGTATGTGCACTCCAGGATTATTTGTGTATAAATGCATTTTATAATGCCCACTCCCTTGGTTATTTTACTGTTTAAACTGACACGAGTTAATTTTCAGTGAGGAATTCCTGCTTCAGTGTTATAAATAAGAGTCAGCTTATTTGTCTTAATTGTGCACTCTGCCTGAGCTAAGTGCTGGCGAGATGGGAGGTCATGGCCACGGGAGGGGACATTGAGGACTAAGCACATGGGGCTGGTGTGACTTGTTCCCATTACCTGCCTGCACTCCAGATCATTTGTTTTATAGAGCAGAGGACGGCCTCCGTTCTGCCTCTGGCCCCCAGGGGAAAGGGGGCTTCAACCATCCAAGGAAGGGACCCATTCATGAACATCTCTGAGATTCTAGAGGAGCAGACTGAGCTCTTCAGGAGATTCTTGAGGAGAATGGCACAAGGTGAGAACCAGAGGGCAGGAGATGGGATAGCACAGTGCTGGGGGCAGCCATTTTCCCGGCCTCTTCAGACATCCTAGCCCTGTCCTGCCGCCTCCAGGGACGGTGGCCGGGCTGCAGTCAGCATTGATGTTCTCGTAGCCGGCACCCATGTGGCAATGACAAATCATGACCACCAGCAGGGACCCTTGTGCCAGGAGAGAGGGGCCAGCACCCAGCTGTGGTGACAGCACCTGACACCCTGGTTGGTGCTCCCTTCAAGGTCCCCTTTGGATACTCTCCCAGTAACCAGAGATAGAAGGATCTCTATGTCCCCTTTAAAGTATGTTTAGGGAACCTCAAACTATTGTAATCTGGGCATTAAAAATGAATTGGGGGGGGCGCCTGGGTGATTCAGTCAGTTAAGCGTCTGACTCTTGCTTTCAGCTCAGGTCATGATCTCAGGGTTGTGAGATTGAGCCCAGCATCAGGCTCCATGCTGAGTGTGGAGCCTGCTGAAGATTCTCTCCCTCTCCCTCTGAACTCCACCACCACTCTCCCTCTTAAAAAAAATAAATAATAAGTGGGACTTCATATTGTAGCCACAGGCTAGTGAAGCCTGGAAGGACCATAGACCTATGATGATTGTAATGCTAAACTAAAGAGATTAGCCAGACAAAACATTTCTTCCCTCTTTATTCTAATTTTGATAGTAAATACTGACATTAAAAATTAATTTAATTAGGGGTTCCTGGGTGGCTCAGTCAGTTAAGCATCTGCCTTCAGCCTCAGGTCATGATCCCAGGATCCTGGGATCGAGTTCCACATCAGGCTCCCTGCTCAGCGTGGAGTCAGCTTCTCCCTCTCCTTCTGTGCTCATTCTCTCACTCTCTCTCAAGTAAATAAATAAAATCCTTAAAAAAATTAATTCAATTAAAACTTCACTGACGTATTTCTCACCTATGAGATTGGCAAAAGTCCAAAAATTCGCTGACATTCTCTGTTGACAAAACTATGGAGAAACAGATCTCATGATACATAATGGCACGACCAAATTAAGGGCAATTTGACAGTATATACCAGAAAGCCTACAGCCACCAGTAATGTCATTCCTAGGAATTGACCCAGTAATGTCATTCCTAGGAATTGATCCCAGAGATATAGTGGCGGGACTACACAAAGGCGTTCAGGCAGCACCATGAGTGAAAGCAAGACTGGAAATGATCCAAATATCCTTCAGTGGGGTGATGATTGAATAAACTATGCTCGGGCACACAGTGGAGTTTTATCCAATTATGAAAAGAAATGAAGACTGTCTCCATATTCTCTTCTGGAGCAATCTTCATACTATTAAGTGAAAAAAAGCACAGTGAAGAAAAATGTGGATAGTATCCTACTATTCGTCTAATAAAAAGGGAGACTTCTCCAAATAAACCTTCCTTTGTAGATTTGCATTAGAAACCATGATAATATTTTACATAATTCTAAACCAAATTAAATTTAAAAAAGCAATCCCCAGGGTTGTCTGGGAGACTCAGTTAAGTGTCTGTTTTTTAATTTCAGCTCAGGTCTTGATCTTGATCAGGAGATCAAGCCCGTGTGGGGCTTTGTGCTAGGTGTGGAGCCTGCTTGAGATTCTGTCTCAGCCTCTGCCCTCCCCACCCGCCTCTCCCCACCTCCTCACTTATGCACAAGTGTGCATTTGCTTTCTCTTTCTCTCTTAAAAAAAAAAACTAACTAAGAAAGCAATCCCCAAATAAGACCAAAGTAAAACAATGCCGCTAACTGTGCATGATGTTAGTAGCATAACTACACAAACAGACACAGTTTTAAGTAATCCTAAAACATGATAATTTGATGTATATTCATAATGGGCTATTCCTAGGATGAAAAAAAACTGCAAAAGAAAAAAATGAAACTTTTTATATTTTTGGCATAGGAGAAATTACACTGGTGTCATTAGAAACTGGAATTTTCAGGATGGAAGAAAGGAGAGACCCATGTCAGATGGATAAGGTTGGGTAAAGACCCTGTAGTTTTCAATCTGAGTGGGAAATGCCAGTATGTAATCATATTAAACTCATTATCTTTTTATCTTTATCCTAACTCTATCTTTCTGGATAGAGAGTTAGGAAATTACTTTTTTATTTCCTAACTCTTGCCACGAAGAGGCCCCAAAACAAAGCATTCCAGCGGCAGGAAGCAGTTTGTGGTCTCTAGACATTTCCCACTGAAGGAACCCAGGCTCCTTGAAGAAACAGATGACTCCAGAGGTGGAACAGGAGAAGTAGGAGAGGAACCTGGACTACTTTGTCATAACCAGACAGCAAGGAAGCCATCAAACACGTAGCCAGGATCGTGGCCGAAGCACTCAGGCTCCAACTTGAGAGGCCCACACAGTTTAAGATGGACAGTCAGGGGATCGGTATGATTAGTGACCACAAGAGGGTTAGACATTTCAAGTATTTCAAGTAAATCTTGAGTTCCTAATGATAAAAATAAAATAGCCATCGGTTAAGGTGTCTGGGTGGCTCAGTCGATAAGCGTCTGCCTTCACCTCAGGTCATGATTTCAGTGTTCTGGGATCGAGCCCCGCATCAGACTCCCTGCTTTATGGAGAGCCTGATTCTCCCTCTCCCTCTGCCTGCCGCTTCCCCTGCTTGTGCTCTTTCTCTCTTCATCTGTCAAATAAATAAATAAAATCTTCAAAAAAAAAATGCAGTGCTCCACTTTTGATGGTCTTAGGTAACCAAGTGGTATTTTGGAAGATATTAGGTAACCAAATAATTATTTTGGAAAAGTACGTACTATATAGCCAGAATGTTTGTGTCCTCCCAAAATTCATGTGTTGAAACCTAGCACCCATTTTGATGATATTTGTGGGTGGGGCCTTGGAAAGTAGTTATGTAGTGAGGGTGGAGGAATTATGTCCTGAATGGGACGGTGCCCTTCTAAGTCTCCCAGGAGCTCTCGTCCTGCTTTGGCAAGATGGCCGTCTGCCATCCAGAAACAGGCCTTCCCAGACATCGAATCTGCCAGCACCTTGATCTGGGAATTCCCAGTCGCCGGCACTGTGAGAAATAAATTTCTGTTATTCGTAAAGCACCCGGTCTACTGTACTCTATTGTAGGACTCCACATGAATGACAAGACTGGCAGATAAAAGGAAGGTCGCAAGCACCGATCCTGCCTTTCCTGGAGGGACTATATTTGGGGACAGTCAAATGCTTGATTTTGGAGAAGTTTGTCTTTAAAGAAGTGATCCAGATGCTGTGTAAGTAGGGCATCCTGCACTCCCATTTTGCAGTCTCTCAGGTCATCGTCATCCAAAAAAGAGCAACAAGCAGACATTTGAAGTAATCTGACCCCAAAAGTCCACACTAAATCTGATGATGTTCTAACAACTGACCTAGGGTCCCTGGTCTAGGCTGCAGAGTAAATGAGCTCCGGGGCAGCCTTTCTGAGGACAATAAGGGAAGAAAAAAAAATCATTTCCTCCCTCCTTCAGATGGTTATGGAGAATGGCCACCTGCTGGGTGCTCTGCTGAGTGTTTGATAGCTATCATTTAATCTCTACAACAACCCAGTGAGATTGGTCTTGATATTCCCATTTTATAGGTGAGGAGTTAAAGTGACTGAGCTGAGATTCAAACCCAAGTATTTCTAATTCCAAAATCTGTGTTTGGAACACAACTTTGTATGTAACATGGACCCTCTGCCTTCAGCAAGTTGTGTCACAGATCTGACATCCCCGGTCCGTCCTCAGTGAAGAGCCCTGCCTGCCGTAGAGCTGCTGCCCCGGGAGAGTGGCCAGCCAGCCCCGGCACATCGCCCCCAACCCAGGGATCAGTGGGGCCGGCCCATCATTTTATATTGAAAGCTAAAACCTGAACATAGGAAGTGGCAAGAGGAGTTTGGGACATGAAAACAAGTCAGCTCATAAAAATGTTCCGGGGGTGGGTGCTAAGAGGACACAGCTGCTGCCGCCCCACCCACATCCCCCACCCCCACCGCCCAGGCCACATGGAGCCCGCTGCCACCACGGGGAAGCCCAGGCTGGCAGGGCTGGAGCCCACATCGGGGGTCCGTTCTGCCCACTGCCTTGCTGCCTGGGGCTCTCTTCTGGGCACTTCCCAGGAAACAGTGTGTTGTCCATTGCTTTACTCCAGAACTCCACAGTCTCTTATCCCTGTGCCAGATGCTGGAAAATAAAGAGATAAGCCTGTGAACTTCTCTTCTTTCTGCTCCAGACACATTGACCTTGTTTGGATCCATAACCGTCTGTGCTCCTTCCTTCGCCCTTGCAGCATGCAGGGGTCTCTGCCTGGAACCCCTTCTTTCTGTCTTAATAGCCTAACTCCTAGGGCTCAGCTTACTGTCACTTCCTTGGGAAAAACCTGTGAGATCCTGGACCAGCTCCCGTCCTCCCATCATACACCCTGGACTCTCTTGAATGACTTAATTACACCTCGCATTTCAAAAATTATGTCATTACTTATTTACATTCTTCCTCTTGATGAGCTACAAGCATCTGGATCTGGTTTCCCAGCTTCTACTCAAACACAGTCCCTCCAGCCTTTCCTGTGGAGGAATTGAAGCCAGGCTTAAAGGGCAAGTGGTGTGGCTTAAGCCAGAGTCTGACATCACCTTGCTTTGGAGCAGCAGGCCCTGGACACATTACTAAAGGTGAGCAGTCCTCTTGGTGGAGGTGATGGCTCCAAGAGGGGAGCACCACATATTGGTCACAGTAGATGCTCCCTGAATATTCCACCAGACGACTGATTGATTTGGAGGCCTGGTTGTCCGGGTCATGGGCTGCACAAAGAGTTTCCGAGGTGTGTGGTTAAGGTGACCTTATGTCCCCCTGTGCCCAGATTGTCCTGGTCAGTGTCCTTTCCCTTCCAAGTATGTCCTAGTTTGGAGTACCACATATTTGGATGTGCTAGTGGAAGGATCGGTCAGTCCAAATTCTTCCTTTTGTATAGATACATCTCAGTAAATTGAAATCATTTCAAGGTATTCACATTTTTGAGCCAACTTTTACATGGTTTAGCCAAAGCCCTTTTACACATACTCTGAGCTAGAAATGAAGACAGAAGTCTTCTCTTACCTGTAATGGTCACCCCAACCCCATGTATTTTATAAGGGTCAATACTAACCCCCAATTCTTTTTGTTGAAGAAAGGGTAATAATTCTTTTTTTGTTCGGCAGCTAACATTTGAGTCCTGGGTGGAAATGTTAACCATCCTGCAGGGTAGGGCTGAAAACACCTCACTCAAGCCTCTAAATTCCTTTCTCACATCTATTCTAGATTCAAGAATTTCCGTGCAAATCACTTTTTCCCTCCTATAAGAGCATAATAAATGATCATTTTGGAAAATTTAGAAAATACAGATATGCAAAAAGAAGAAAATCTAAATCACCACAGCATAACCCAATGCCCACAGATAGCCACTCTGAATACTTGGAGATCATTTTTCTCCCTTGAAAATACATACTTTTTATTTTTAAAAAATGAAAGCATGCTTGGGGAACATTGAAAACAATTTAATACAGAAAATATAGAGTAACCTGACATCATACCAGCTCTGTTCCCCCACAGCATTGACGAATGCCAACATCTGGTAATAATGCACATAGCTCTGTGTGTGTGTGTGTGTGTGTGTGTGTGTGTGTGTGTGTGTGTGTGTGTGTGTGTATGGAGGATCTCAGATAAAATTGTCGTCCCCTCTTTGCGATTCCACTCTCCTTACCCCAGGATTAATCAATAGCATGAATTAACATGTCTGTCTCCTTCCAGGTTGTGTGTCTAGTGTATGTGTTTACATTATTTAAATTAAAGGTAATATCTGTACAGATTGATCCAAAACCTTTTACGTTCCTGTCTACAGTGTTTAGAACTCCCTGTTGATACACACAGCACTAAGGGGTTTGCTTAAACAGCTGCCTAGTGTTCTGTTGTATGTATATTTCACTTATGACTCTGCAGTTACAATTTGATTGTAGCCAGTATTTACGATTACAACCACTGCTGCGAGGAGCCCGCGGTGCAAGTTCCAATCTGCTCTCCTTCAAGGGTTTCTAAGATGTGCAGCTAGAACGGCTGGTTGAAGGGGTTCGGTATGTCAAGATGCCAGGGTGACTTCCAAAGCGGTTTTGCCGGCATACGCCCGGCCACCCCAGCAGTGAACGTCTCCACTTCCACATTTCTCATCAGTGCTTGATATTGTCAAGCTGCTTCCGTGGTTGCCAGTCCAATGGGCTAGAAACGGCTTTTCCCTCTGTTCCTTACCCTTCTTCCCGTGATCGCCTGTGAACCTAAGCCGCACGCTGTTGGGTAACTGCTTTGTGCACCTGATGCATCTGGAGCCCCTTCTCACCGTAAACACATACTTTCAGCAATAACTTTAAAGCATGGGATTTTGTCAATGTCACTATTTATGTAGCAAAGGGCCCTGCTCTGGGCGTTAACACTTAACATTCCCGAGAGTTTGCCCTTGGAAATGGCACCCAGGAGCTTTTGCAGCGGAGGAGTGGAGAGGGCAGCTTTCACAGTCTGACAAAACCTGGCGCGGCCTCCGGGACCCACCACTTGCCAGTCATGTAGCCCCGAGCCGGCCCCTTGGGAGGAACCCGACCGCCACTGCCCCTCTAGAGTCTCCTGGTGCAGCAGGGCCGCTGGGGCCGGCTACGGTCTGAATCACGAGTCTATCATTTACCAGCCGGGTGGCCAGAGGAAAGTTCTCCAGCTCCTCTCTCTACACCTCAGTTTCCCTGTGTGTAAAATTGGACATAGTAACAAGACCCAGCTCGGAGGGGGAGGCAACATACCGGAGGACGGTTTTAGCCCAGCTTGTCATATAAGAACATCTAGCATTCTTTAGGTGCCCATGATTCAATGTAATTGAAATAAAACAATTGACACCACAAAGGATTGTTGTAGCCACATCCGATTGGCCCAGTTGGAGAAAGTGAAGCTCGGAGGAATTAGTGATGGGCCCCGAGGTTGCACCGAACCTCGCTGTCAGATCAATCCGCCGAAAGATAAGGAGAGGGCGTCCCCCAGGCTGCTTTTTCTGGAGCCTCAAGCTGAGTCACAAGGGGAAAGCCCGAAGGCCAAGGATCCATAAGGTCTCATTCCTTCCACGTGTCCCTTCCCAGGACGGTTCTCCGAAGGGATGGCCCTACGGTCCCTCTGGCACCGCAGATGGGCTCCAGGACACCGCAAGGTGGGAACTATCCTGAGCTTGCGAGCACCTTGTCTCCAAGCCCAGGGGACGCCGGCGCTGGGGGTGGGGGTGCAAAGCTCTGTGTTCCGCTCTCTGCCAGGAAACAGGGGAGCCTGATCAGTGATTATGGCCACTAATAAATCAAAAGCTCTACTTGTCTGTCCGAGAATCCCCCGGAGGTGGAGGGTGGGCACCGCTAAGCCATGCAAGTTGCCAGGCAGCGTGTAACCCTTCGTGACCCCAAACGTCTTGTCGCTGTTCCTGTGATTTGTTATCTCGCCAGGAGCAAGCCGGAGCACACCTCACCTCCAGGCTGCTCAGCCTGGGCGGGGCCAGACAGCAGGGGCGACGGGCAGGGGACCGCAAAGGACACTGGACACCACAGCTGGAGGTCTTTACTCTCCCTTTTCCTTTCTCTCCCCCCTCCCGGAGTAAGTCCGAGGCTTGGTCACTGAAGTGCATGACAGGGACATTTCCAAAAGGCGATAAATACTGTTTTCCTTTCAGGGTAAGTCACTTGGTTATCGAGATTATCCAAACGTAGGAATATGACCAATGATGTTTCTGGAGATTCTTTTTATTCCTATGTCTAGGATATCTAGGAAGGTGTTCTAAAACTTTCTAAACCACCAGACATCTCAATGCTGTCAGTGCTTTTCTCTATGGTCACAATAATGACAAGTGCTGGACTCTTAGTATAAGTTAAAAAAGTCTTTCCCTTTTAGGACCCTTGTAGAAGAAAAAGAATGTATACATATACAATATATATATAAAATCGATTTCATGTATAGATTCTATTACATATGTATGTGTATATATATACATATATGTATATTTATTTATTTATGTATCTAATTGTTTTATTAAAGACCTCTCTGGATTTGAAAGCAACTTTACAATTCAGAGTGATTGCTAAAAATACATTAAAAACCAAAATGCTTTATGTGCCCACTCTAAGTTTGCAATACTTTCTAAGATATTCCAGGGGACAGCTGCATCCCAACCACAGGGTAGGGAAGCATGAAAACCGGAGGGCAGGCAGCCATGGCGCTGGGGCCCAGTCCTGGGGAGACCAGAGCGGATGGGTGAGGCTGGCCCCTGTGAGGAGAAGGGAAAGGGCCACGTAACTGTGGGATAAGAAGCTTGTCTCCAGGGAGCAGGAGGCTAAAACAGCTAAGTCAATGGCCTCAAATTTTCTTCCTATAGGGACTGAGCCACGTTCTGGCCCTTCTGCCCTATGCCTGGTGAGGGGGAGGCAGAAAGCTTCCAGACACATGTAACGAGGCCTTGGGAAAGTACTGGGCTGTGCAAGAAAAAATCCTCTGTTCCTTCTCCTGTAGAGAGAATTCTGATTCTCCCTCCCGTGGCTCTGAGCCAGCCTCAGTGACGAGAGTGGCCCATGGAGTGTGGCAGAGATGATGTCACAGAACGTCTGAGGCTCCATCATAAGATGTGTTTCTCGATCTTCTTGAGGACTTGCTCTGGGGGATGCCAGCTGCTACAGGAGACATGTATCCCGAGACTGGAGAGGCCCCACTGACCGTCTCCACCATCCCCGCCAAGCCCAGTGGTGCTGCTGTCCCCACCCAGGCACCAGCTAGGTGGGTGAAGCCGACTGGGTCCCTCCAGACCACGTGGTGGTTGCACCTACATGACCTTGGTCAAGGTCACATGGAGAGACCTGCCCCTGCAAGCCTGCCTGAATTCATAGCCCCCAAAATAGAAACAATAAAATAGCGGTTTTCTAAACTAAACTGCTAAAGTCAATTTCACATTGTTAAGCAGCTGTAATCACCAGAAGTAACACCACTAAAGCTGAACATAGCCACATCCTGTGACCTACCAGTTCCACCCCTGGATAAGTATCTGATCACATTAACCTTTATTTGCACCAAAGGACAAATAAAAGAAGGTCAGAGCAGCCCCAACACAGTTCCAAACCAGAAAACCCAAAAAGGCAAGATGAGAATTACCCATCCAATTGATGGGGCTGGATGGAGCAGAAAGGAGCAAGGAGAAGGTATGGCCCGGGGACGTGGGGTCAAGAGTCACACGCCCTACCGCCCTACCGACTGAGCCAGCCAGGAACTCCTGACTAGGTGGTGGCAGGGCGCTGTCAGAGGTAAACAGCCAATGGACGAGGGTCACCACCACCCCCATAGCTATTTGTCTCCCAGCCCTTCCTGGAACCAAGCCCACCTTCCTTACCTGTCTTCCTTCTGGTCATCGCAGACTTGCAGGGTGGGGGGCCTCGAGCCTGATGATAGGAAAGAAGAAAACAAGGACAGAGACAGGGGCGGGGGAAGGAGGCAAAAGGGACAACTAGACCTCTCTCATTTCAAAAACAGGCGTGTAAACAAAGAACTGGAACACAGGCAGCCGGTAGGCACCATGCTATATCAGCAGCTGCATTTCACCTGACTACACCACCCGTCCCCCCACCCCTACTGGGAAGGAGACTCCTCTGGCCCCAGCTGGATGTTACTGACGTACCAGCTCCCCCCACAGTGTCCAGCACAGGGCCTGGTGCATAGGAGGGGCTTCAAACTGTTTTTAAAAAAAACCAAAGAGGGGAAGTAAGCCAGAGCTGGTTGGGTTGAGGAAGTCGCCCGCCAGGTCACCTGGAGCTGTGGTGAGCCCTCCTCCGTGCACAGTCAGGTTAGAGGAGACATGCCCCGGGCTGATGGAGCTTGCGAGAAACCAGCTGCTGGTGCGCCCTCCGGCAGTGGGCAAAAGCCAAAAGGTCTGTGGACAGCCTTCAAAGACGGACACCCCTTCCCCTGCGTCCCGTAACTGTCACTACGACGAGCTCCAGGTACAATGAGCCCATACAATAATGCAGCATCATAAAAATGCACGCAGATCAAGGGGGGCAAGGCAGAGACCTGGAGGCTGAGGAGGGAGTTCAGCGGACCCCACAGGTGAAGGAAGTACACAGTAGGTGCGTGGCATCTTGCTGGACCTATTACGAGACTGCTTTTATGCTCTGGAGACAAGCCCTCTGGGCCCTAGAGAGTCTGGGCAGAGCTGAGCGGAGCGTCTCTCATCTGTCTGCTTCCACCGCAAGGGCAGACAGACCTCTGTGATCCACATCCCCCTGACCAGCTATAATTTAGAACTTGTGCGCAGTTTAGAAAGTGTATGTGTACATATACACACACATACACATGCATGCTCAATTAATAGAATGCAAATTGTGCCCTGGCATCGATTTTAATGATAATGAAGTGTCTTTTATTAGATAAAAGATTAGAAATTAGAAAGAAATAGTTACAATTAGAAATGTGTAACTAATATCCTGTGTGTGAGTTGGGGGCGGGGGGCAGGGGGCCATCTTGTAACTTTCAAAGGCTCAGAAACTTAGCCCAGGTGGGCATAGAGAGAGAATTCCAAATGAAGGGGTAGGGAAGGAATCTCATGTGTGGGACTTCTCCGTGCCAATAGAGGGCGCCCGTTACCTTTACAAGAGATGAGAAATTTGGGGTGTGGGGAGGGGGTGGGCAAGACCCTGAAATATATTTAATGTTTGTTTTGTTTTGTTTTGGTGTAGAGTAGGGTATTGGGTGTATGTGTGGAGGGGTGGTAACTGGCGTCTAAAAATTAACAAATGAATATTGCCAAAATGCCAAATCCCTTTTGGGTGGAATTGAGTTTAATCAACTTTATCCCTCTACTTAATCCATGAGTCTGCCTAGATTGACCTAAAGTCCTTAGCCAGTTCTTCCAACGCTGGTACAGAACCAAGAGTTTAGGTTAAGACCGGGTCTTTGTATCTGTCCATTTTACACACAAGTGTCGGTTTGCGTGTGATCCGCTACGCGCGACGGAATACGTAATTCTGTAAATGCCCACTAGAGGGAGCCAAATGACCGCTTTTGAACCACTCACTGCGTTCCTCTTTGGGAAAAGGCTTTGGTAAAATCCATCGCCCTCTTTGCTTCCCCTCCCCGGAGATTTAAAAACTCAAAAGTAATCCTAGCACTAGAAATGCATATTCTGTATTTTGTTATTTAACAACTCACACACTTGAAACAAAAAAATAACTCCACTGCGGTAAAGTATTTTACAGTGTGAAGATTCTCTGCCCTCTTAATAGGGAATAGAATCATTAAAGAAATCTTGCCTTAGGAAGAATATCAAATTGTGGATGCATAGTGAGGAATAAATCCAGTCAAGTATATTGATGGGATATATTAATGGGAAATGATTTATGATTATAAACAATTTACCCAAGTGAGTTGATCACTTTTCATATATTCTCAACTAACAGCATTTTATGCATCTGTTTTATTGTTTTTATTATTGTTGTTGAGGCAGAGTTGGAATAGAGGGTTGTATTAATTTTGGGGGTACCACAGATATTTGACAATTTCATGCATGGCACTGTGCTCACCACAATTGAGTGTAGTCAGCATCTGTCACCAACAACGGAATTACAACATTGTTGAGTATTTAAGCATCTGTTCCAGAGAGGACTTGACAGTGAATTTTTTTTCTTAGACTGCAATACGGTTAGCTCTGCCTTAGGAACCACCTAGACACATACATCTTTCCTGCATCTGTCCTGCTTTAGACCTAGAAGACTGTCTATTGCGATCCACAGCTTTCTCCCATTGGCTTTGCCTGTGACCGGGCATTCAGCATGCCAGAAACTGCTGGGAAAACAGGGTATCTGAATGCCAGCCGAGTTCTTTTAAAATGTCCTCCCTCCTTCTTGATACCCTCCCTTACCTTTCTATCCACAGCCTGGGGCTAATGGGTCCTTCCTCTGAGGCCCCCTACACTGTTACATATTATAGCTCCAATTCCATTACGTAGTTATTTAAATCTGACTTCCTTCGTAAGCCATCAGCTCCTTGAGGAAAGAATCTGTTCTTGATTTTCTCTGTAGCCCCAGAACCCAGCAGAGTGCAAGGTACATCCCAGGACTTAATCAGTGTTTGTGAACTATATAATACCTTCATGAACAGAGTTCAAAACGATAACGAAAAGGAAACGGGTATTTACTATGTGCTAGCCTGGCTCTAAGCATTAGATACATGTTAACTCTTTTAATCTCCAGAAATGCCTTATGTAATAGGTATTACTATTTTTTTTAAGATTTTATTTATTTGAGAGAGAGAGAGAGGTAGTGAGAGACAGCGAGAGAGAGCACAAGCGGGAGGGAGAAGCAGGCTCCCCACTGAGCAGGAAGCCCGATGCGGGACTCCATCCCAGAACCCTGGGATCATGACCCAAGTCAAAGGCAGACACTCACCCGACTGGGCCACCCAGGCATCTCATGGGTACTGCTATTATCTGTATTTTAAAATTGAGAAGACTGAGATGGTTGATGGGGATTAAATAATTTGCCCTAGGCCATAAGTGGTATGAATTGTGGTTTGGACCCAGAAGGCCAAAGCCAGAGCCAGCACGCTCCCCCGCAGTACCGTAAAGAACCGCAGCTGGGAGTTCGAGAGAGGGCAGCTTTGCAGATCCTTCCTTGCTTACTGCCCAAGTGTTAAGGGAGGTGATCAGCTCACAGTTGCGAAAAACCTGGAGTAAAGCAACATGCAACTTACCATAAGCCTTAAGTAGGGCTAACGCCACACTGCTATAATGAGGTCTCCTCCCCTCAAAAGAAATTCAATGGCTAAAAGAGAAAAAAAAACACATTTGTTTCTGACTCTTATAATAGTCCGGAGTGAGCGTTCTGGGCAACTCTACTTCGTGTTGGTCACCCAGGGACAAGGCTCTTCTGTCCTGGGGCCACCCCATTCCCAAAGGTCTTGTCCTCTGTGTGGCTGGGGTCTGCCACTATGCGCCTAGGTCACACCCAGCAGGAAGGTGGGAGGCACACTCCTGGTCTCAGGTGCCCCATCTTTGGGGAGAACTTGGTCACAGAACCACGTGTAACAGCTGGGAAGTGAGTTCTCACGGGGCAGCCATGCACACGACTCCCAGTGCATCACCGTGGAAGAGGGCAAAGGGGATCTGGGTAAGAATCTCGGTTCTCACCACCACACTCAGCGCTCAAGCCTGTGTCGGCCAACATGTTATTATTCACTTTCATAAAGATAGATACCCTCTCCTCAGTAACATAGAGGATAATAGTACATGGAAAGAAATACATACATATATACTGAATAACATGAGGACTTTTTAAAAAAATTCATAACTGTAGGCAATAGCTTCTTAGATATGACACCAAAACCATAAACAACAAAAGAAAAAAAAACCAGAGGGGCACCTGGATGGCTCAGTCAGTTAAGCATCTGCCTTCAGCTCAAGTCATCTTCCCAGGGTCCTGGGATTGAGTCCTGCATCGGATTCCTTGCTCACCCGGGAGCCTGCTTCTCCCCCTGCCTGCTGTTCCCCCTGCTTATGCCCTCTCTTTCTCTGTCAAAGAAATAAATAAAATCTTTAAAAGAAAAACAAACTGGGTATCATCAAAATTAAGAACTGTTGTGTTTCTGAGGACACCTTCAAGAAAGTGAAAACCCATGGATGGGAGAGAAACCTTTGCAAATTACAAATCAGAGAAGGGCCTTGTGTCTAGGTATGAAAAGAATTATTACAGCTCCCGTACAAGAGGACAAAGAACCCCATTTTTAGAATTTGGTGATCTGATTAGCTATTTCTCCAAAGAAGACGTACAAATGGCCAATAAGCACATGAGAAGCACTCAGCCTCATGAACGACCAGGTACCGCAAACCGAATCCGGAACAAGATACCCTGTTCCAGATCCACTCAGACGGCCATTTTAGAAGAGGGATAATAGCGAGCTTGGGGAGGGTGGGGAGGATGTGGGGAAACAGCCTTGTACCCAGCTGGCGGCAAGGTAGTAGGGAGCAGCCACTTTGGGAAACAGTCTGACACTAGGTTACCATATTCTACCCAAGTATACAGCCAATGGAAATACAGACAAATGTCTACACAAAAACTTGTACACAAACGTTCACAGCAGGATTGCTCATCACGACCAAAATGTGGTGTCCATCCACTGATGCGTGACACCTGAATAACGGGATAGTATTTGGGGGGGAAGGGTAAGTAGGGACATGCCGCCCAAAGGCACGGACCTCGGAAACACATCACTAAGTGAAAGAAGCCAGTCACACTGGACCACATGCTCACGAGTCCAACTATATGCCATGTCCAGCCCAGGGAGATTTGTACGGACAGAGAGCGGGACATGGGAGCCTAGCGCTGGATGATGGGCAGGCTGGAGGGGGAGAGCTAAGGGGTCTGGGGTTGTTTTGGGGGATAATGGAATGTTCGACAACTGTGGCAATGGATATGGCATATGGTAAGTACAGTAAATGCAGACGGCACCTGCCTCAGGATGGCTCAACTTAAACAATTTTTGGACTTTTCCGTGGTGCAAAAGCGATAACACATTCAGTAGAAACTGCACTTTGATTTTCAGATTTTGATTTTTTTTTCTGGCTGGCAGTAGGCAGCGTGATCTCTCCCGTGATGCTGGGCAGCCAGTCCCAGCCCTGGGGGCCATGTGATGGCGAGGCAGCACCATTCTGCATTCACCTGGCCATTCTGTTTTTCACTTTCAGCAAAGCGTCCAATGAATTACATGAGATATTCAACACTTGGTTATAAAATCGGCTTTGTATTTGATGATTTTGCCCAACTGTGGGCTAATGTACATGTTCTGAGCCCATGTGGGGTCGGCTAGCCAAAACTATGATGTTAGGTGTATTAAATGCATTCCCGACTGACAACATTTTCAACTTACGATGGGTTTATTGAGATGTAACCCTCCTGTAAGTTGTGGGAGATCTATACACTAAACACCACTGAACTATAAATAGGAGCCGTGTCTGTGGAATATTCGTGATTCCTCAGTAAAGCTGTTAGCAATCAGAAGCAGCTGGAACAAAGGGATCACACTAACAAGATGAAATTTATCATGGCTCCAAGTAACACCTTGCTCCTAGACTCTGAAAAACCCGCTGCACAAGTGCCGTGGGGGAGACGTGGCTGGACTGTGACCCCAGGGAAAGGGGGTCAAGATTAAAGCAGCTCCCAAGCTCCTTATGAACAAACAGCAAGACAGAGTTCCCGGAACAGTTAAATATGCTTAGCTAATCACCCCCCCACCCCGAAAAGTTCTGAAAGTTCTGAAAAGACAGAACTTTCATGGGCTGTCTGGAGTTCTAAGGCACAGGGCACTCTGGAAAACACAGTCCGCAAAGACATCACTCAGTTCTAAATTCACAACCAGGACAATTGCACGTGAAAACCAAAGTCTCAACAGCAGTTATTTCCAAGGCTTCGCTGCCCTAGCGGTCTCGCTGGTGCCTGATGGTGACTCCCGGCCCTGGTGTGCTCCTGTCCCATCAGGGTCTGCATGAGGACGGGTGCACAAGGCTGAGTGGGGAAATCCCACAGGCTGGGGCTGTTGGCTCGGGGTCTGCACTGACAGCCCTATTGCCAGGTTTCCTAATGAAAAAAAAAAGGGGGGGGGAATGTGGCAGCGAGTCAGAAATCAAGTGGGTTTGCAAGAGGAAAATCAAAATTAGAACAGGTGGAATATTTAAAAAATATCTCCCAATGATGCTTTCTTATCAGTAAATAAGTCAGTCTCTCACTCTCTCTTCTTCCCAAAATGTCAGCCTGACTTTTCTTTGTTTGCAGTCCACCCCCGGCCCTAAAATAATCTGAAGACAGAACAGGGAGTTTGAGCCACATTAAGGACTTAATTTCATTGTTCTGACCAGGTTTCCAGTGTACCTTTGGGCTCTCTGGCAGAAAGAAAACAAAATTACTCAAATAGTCCCCATTTTCAGGAAGGAGAAAACATATCACATTTTCAAGATATAAAAGATTTACTGACACAACAGCAAAAGGAATTTTCTGACATGAATCTTGGTTTTAGGGGATAAAATGCAGGTAATAGAAAATCATTTTCAATAAAGCAGCATTTTATTGGATATGTATTGCTCAGAAGTTACTGATCTTTCTATTATTTCTACCACAGGTCCAGTATGTCAGAAATCCACTTAAATAGATTAATTTCTGCTATAATCCAGCCAAAAAATAAATGAACCAGCAGTTTTTTATGCACCTCGTATGTCTCAGCACTGGGGTGAATGAAAGAAGCAGAGAAAATAAAAAGGAGTTTGCCTTCTAGAAACTTCCTTGGAAGGTGGCAGTAACACACGGGAAATCATCTGAGATGTGAAACAGAAGAGACTCAGAGACTAGGGTGGGTGGTGGCCAGACCCCTTACCTTTGTCCTGTAGGAGTTCCAGAGGAGAGATCATCGAGAACCACTATGGTGAATAAATCAGAGTCAGAATGACAGTCTAGAAACCCAGTCTTAACAGTTCTGACCAGCCTTCTCCATAAAGAGGGCAGGAGGCTCACACCCATGTAAGAAAGGCTGGTCCCATGCCAGCGAGGCCAGGGAGCAGAGGGCTGTGCCATCGGCCTCATTATAGGCCAACGAGGCCCCACAGTAGATGCAGCCTCACAAGACAGTCTGGGGACAGAGGAGACCTAAATCCCCTGGCCACCCCCGACCCCCTCCCCTCTCAGCATCCCTGCGGCCTCAAAGGGGCCAGGTGATGCTGAGGGCAAGTCTGCCATCCGATCCTGGGAACTGACATTTTTAATCTGCTCAATTAGAAATGTAACCACTTCTTGCTTCCCTTCACCGGGCGGGCAGAGAGAAGGTACAGCCAAGCGTGCTCTGTGCCTCTTAGCGAAAGCTGAGTAAGAGCCACGGAAAAGCAACCTCCTTCAGAATGAGAAGGATTCACGAGAAAGAAAGCCCTGGCTGTTCCCCCCTCTTCTTCCCGGCCATCCCCGCTTGGTCATGACTGCAGGATTGTAATAGCCAGAGACGTGGGCTTTATGGCTCTTTCTCTTAACTCAGGTGTAGTAATCGATCATAGCTATTGTTGCAAAGATGAAAACAAGGCATGTACAGTTCTTACGCCTGAGATCAGACACATAGAGGTGTTGTTGTTGGCTGCTAGGACCCTGCTAATTTCTAGTATTTGTGTCCTTCCATCTGGCATTTCTAGTCCCTCCACCCCTCGGGGCAACATTCCAACAATAGGTCTCCAGGGACACCAGGGAAAGAGGGTTCAACCATACCACCACTCAGCCTAGCAGGTGTCTCCGCTGTAAGTCGAGTGGTGGCCTGAAAACCTCCCGGAAGTGGACAGGGATGCTTCAGTAATGCCATGATGTCACTTCCAGGATTGAGAGGTGCAGTCACTTGGTCTACAAAGTCCGCTCACCTTCCCAGGCACCCTGCCTCACCGAGAGGAAGCAGGGCCATGTGCACACTTCATCACTTCTACTCAGGGCCCCCTCTCCCTGTGCACACTCTCCCTCTCCCACGGCACACTCAACAACCCCCCATTTCAGAGAGTCTGAGGGAGGCTGAATAATAGACCCACCCCCAATCCTTGGGACATGTGATTGTGCGAGGTTCCACAGCAAAGGGGAATTAAGGGTGCAGGTGGAATTAGGGTTGTCAATCAGCTGATTGCAAAATGTATTATCCAGCATGATACTGGTGTGCTCTAAGTAACCACAGGATTCTTTTTTTTTTTAAGATTTTATTTATTTGACAGAGAGAGAGATCACAAGTAGGCAGAGAGAGCGGAGGAAACAGGCTCCCTGCTGAGCAGAGAGCCCGACATGGGGCACGATCCCAGGACCCGGAGATCATAACCTGAGCTAAGGCAGAGGCTTTAACCCACTGAGCCACCCAGGCACCCTGACCAGGGTATTCTTAAAAGTGGAACAGGCAGGCAGAAGAAGAGAGGCAGAGAGAAGTGTGCCTACAGGAACAAACGGTCAGAGAGATGCAAGGTCATGGCTTTGCAGATGGGAGAAGGAGGGCAGCACGGCAAGGAACGTAAGGAGCCTCCAAAAGCTGGAAAAGGCAAGGAAAGAAATCCTCCCCTAGAGCTTCCAGAAAGGAACACGTCCCTGCTGATGTTAGTCCTGTGAGACCCCTTTCAACCTAGAGACTGCGAGACAATACATTTATACGGTTCTAAGCCACTGAGTTTGTGGTAATTTACTATGGAAAACATAGACAATGAATACAGGGTCTTTCTGCTTACCCTTTGGTGACCCCCATTCTGCTTTCCAAGGTGTATTTCTCAGAGAAGTGATACAAGTCATCTCCATGATTCATTCTTACATCCTGCTATACGGGCTAGTTGAATACTACATCCCTACGCCCCACAAATATGGGTAAATGTGTCATCACACATGGCACCACAGTGAGAGCTTGTTCTAGGAAGTACAGAGGGGCCAAGAAGGATTTGCTGGGGCCAGCAACTGTGGGTGTGTTCAGGGGCGGCCAAGAGCACCCATGTTCATCCTCATGAACGCTGCAGTGCCTGCCAACCTCATCATCACCAGAGACCCTACAAGCCCCAATATTTAAAAGATTATTCTTTCCTATTTTTATTCATCAGAGACACACATAACTTCCAACCAAAGCTTGTGATTAGCCTGAAACGGCGGAGCTCTTGAAATGATTCATAGCATTTCAGGCAAAAACAAAACCAGGAAGCTTTAGAAATTCAATCTTCAGTAAATGTTTGATTTTTCTAATTTTGACTTAATATTTAAGACACTTGGTGAAGCCCCATTACCACCTCTTCAACCTCTTAAGGGCCTTAGATTGAGAACTACTGAAGATATTTCATTTGTGTGATCCATTTACTCCTCAGTATCTAACTCTGTTCAGGCAACTGTTGAGTTTTGGGGTAACTCTCAGTTCCTTGCGCTATTCATTTTACTGGTAGATTCACTTCAAAGTCAGCTTGGATTCTACCTGTCAAGTATATGGCATTGGGAGCCTTGGGGAACCCATAATCTGATACTGAAGCTCCCCCCACTCCGTCTATACCCAGGGAACCAACCTCAGGGGCTGAAAAACAAATCCCCTACAATCTCCTTTTATGGGCCATAAACTCCCATTCCAAAACTAGTTAAAGCACATGCTTCCGGTTTATGGGAACGTAAACTACTAGAGCCCCTATTGAAAATAGTTTGGCATTATCTATCTACTGAAGATAAAGACATGCATACCCTATCACCCAGAAATTCCACTTCTAGGTTTATACTCAAAGAAATGTCCACACATGTGCACTAAGAGACATGTAGAAGAATGCTCAAAGCAGCATTGTTCATAATGGTCTGAAATGGAAACATCTATGGGGAAATGCTACGTAAAGAGTGGGGTGATCATATAATGCAATACTGTACAGCAATCCATGAATGTTGCTATATGCCCCAACATGGGTATATCTCTCTTTGTAGTGTTGAATAAAAGAAAGCAGGTAGATGGTAACATTCTGTGATTCCATTTATATAATGCTCAACAAGCAGATGAAATCATCATTTTTAAGGATTCAAGTATAGGTGACAGAATTCTAAGGAAAAAGAAGGAAATGAGGGATCCTAGAAGGGAATGGTGATCCAGAGGGGGACATGAGAGAGGCTCCTGGGGCACTGGCCATGTTCTCCTTCTTCACCTTGGTAGTGCTTGTCTTGTAGTAAATCTGTGAGCTGTGTATTTGATATATTTTTCTATCTGTGTGCTTTATTTCACAGTTTTAAAAAGAAATGTTAAAATTCTTATTCTAAACAATATCCTTTTAAAATGCATTACATCTCAAATGTTCTTGTTTTATGATTTCCCATTATGTTCCCAGTATGTTTTAACATACTTGTGAGCAAAAGAATATTTGAAAACAATCAGAAAAGTGGGGAAAGTCGCTTCTAATTCTTTCTCCCAAAGACAAACACTATTAACCTTTGGTATATTTCTTTCCAATCTTTTTTCTATAATTAGTTTTTGATGTTTTTATTTCTCATTGTAGATGGTCATATTTCTTCAAATCTATATTTTAACGTTTTTCACTTAACATTATCCTGTAAGCATTTTAAAAGTAATTGCAAACCCTCGGCCTGATGATTTTAATGGCTGTATTTTACTTAACAATGTATCATTAAATGACATCAACTTGAACAACATTTAGGTCATCTCCTCTTTTTCTACTTATAAGTAGGGTCATGGTGAAACTTGTTGTGTACAGCCTTTTACATATTTCAAATTATTTCCTTAGAATTGTTCCCTAGAAATGAAGTTTCTAGAGCCCAAAATAGTATGTTTCTAAGATGCAAAGCCTGTCCTTTTTCCAGAGTCAGAGTTCAGGGGACTTACCATGTCAAAACAGGTTCATCTTTTTTTTTAAGATTTTATTTATTTATTTAATTGACATCTATATATAGAGAGAGACAGTGAGAGAAGGAACACAAGCAGGTAGAGTGGGAGAGGGAGAAGCAGTCCCCTTGCTGAGCAGAGAGCCCAATGTGGGGCTCAATCCCAGGGCCCTGGGGTCACAACTTGAGCCAAAGGTAGACGCTTAATGACTGTGCCACTCAGGTGCCCCTAAACAGGTTCATCTTAAGGCCTTTTAGAATAGCTTCTCCCAGAACTGGGTCAACGGGACTACTGTTCTCTCCAAACTGGGCTTCAGTCCAGTGGTACCACTAAAATTTAGTTCACATCCCTTTCTGTCTCTTCGCATTGAGATGCATAGTCTGAGTATATTTAGATCACCCAGTAAGCTTACCTATCAGGCTCTAAATGCTTAAAACAAGAATTCTGACAAGTTTATAGAGTCTTCATTGTAAAATGAAAATATTGATGCTGATTTTGGAGGAATATATGCGAGCATAAAGAAGATAATGCATGAGAAGTATTAAGTATTGTGTCTGCCACATAGCAGACTATCTACAGATATGAATGTTCTTCCTTCCCTTTTTTTCCCCTGAAATTCATATTTTCCCCTCAGTGGTGACAAGATCAAGGAGGAAGGAGGAAGACAAGGGAAATTTTCAGAAAAAAAATACCACAAAAACTTTAACTTCCAAGTATATTTTACGAGGAAGCTTCATTTATAGGATGCGATTAGAGAGGCCCTTCCCCTAAACCTTGTATTCACCTGGATGGCTGGCTACCTTAACTGGGAGTCTTACCATTTGAGTCACTCTTACAAGCTAAGAGATTATCACCAGAAGGCTGAATCATTTGCCTTGTAATAGTTTTGCATAGGGTAGTGTTTCTCCAAATGTTCTTATTAGACCATCTTAGAATCACCTAGTGATGAGGGTGAGTAGAGCTAGATGCTGTAATAAACAGTCCTCAAATTTCAGTAGCTTTCCAGCACACAACTACAGTGATTGCTCATTTCATGGTTCATTTAACAGGTTGCAAATTTCGGTCTTCCCATCTAGAGGAACAGATTCCCTCTAGCTAATGTCTCTGCTATCATCCAGAGCCTCCAAGTCCTCCACTAGATTCTTTGTGTCCAGCTGGCAGATAACAAGAGGAGGAAAAGTCAATGATGAGAATTCAAGAGTGTTTTTAGGGGCCAATGTTAGAAGTCATCTACATCATTTTTGCTTGCATTCTATTGGTTAGAAACACGATTACACAGTAGAGCTCTGCTTAGCTCTATTCGAGAAGAAAAGGAAACAATTTTGGTAGTCTCCTTGTATCCTTGGGGTGACTATAAACATGTGAATTTCAGTATACAAATCTGTACTATACTTATACATATATTTTTAGTGGGCCTGAAAAAAGTCCTGAATCAAAATCTCTGGGGCCTGGGAATATGACATTGAAACACGATTTTCATGGACACTAAGTCTGGAACCAGAAGTGGATTTGATGGCTCTTAATGGCTTCGGCACAAGTGAGAGGGGCAACCCCATCATTGAACATACTTTAGATACCAGGCTGCTTACCCAGAATATTTTTGCAAATCTTTTAGAACCTGTAACAGCTATAGTGTAAGGACTCCCAGGATGGCTTGCCCTCAACACTCCAACATTGCATTGAGAGTGGTTATGGTATTTGCCAGATCCTTTTCTCAACAGTTATATTCTTCCTCAGACAAAGGGAATATTGTAGGGCTATACCGAGTAACAGCAGTGGGACTGGCCCACATAACTCAAACCATTTACTTTAGGGGGTCAGTGTTCAAGACACCATTTTAGGGGAACACATGGAAGAAATTTCTCTCAGGTGTCAGTACCATAAATGTTTTTGTGAGAAAGCAGTTTATCTGTATTTTATACACCATAAATCATGACATTTATTGGGTTTCCTCTTTGCACTAACTTTTGGGAAGTTTGGAGCCAAAATTTTAGACCATCTTTTGCAAGTGTACAGAACTTAGTCCCAGTATATCTTCTTTTCCTACTTTTAATTCAAATATTTATTTGTTTTCTTGGCTTGTTAAAGAATACATTTTTGCACATGATACTTGAAAAGAGCAAGTTGTAGAAATGGATTTTTAATTATTAAATAGGATATCATGACAGGAAAGTGAACAAGAATATTGGTCCATGGTCTTTTGACCATGTTTTTACCCGAGAGAAATGTTCCCCACAAATGACACACATCAAGTCTTCATCACCCATTTAACCCAGCACCAAATGACTTTCCTTAGAAACCTCAGAAGAGAATCATTAATTAAAACCAGATGCCCCTTCCCAAGATCACTCTGTCTCAGTCATCGTTTCTTTTCCTGAGGCAGAATCATCTTTTTCTGAGCCCAGAGATAGTACAAAACCTAAGAACCATTAGGGAGTAGACTGTTGGGTAAACAGCTCTTGGTTTTGGTAAGTTTTGCTTTCCGTCCAAACCTGTCCACAATAATGTTTAAATCAAATGGGGGAAGAAAGCTAGAAAAAAAATGCATGTATTTTAAGACATTCTAAGATCATTATTTAGCAAAAATTTTCCCACAGTGAAGTTAACAGGTAAGGTATGGAAGGGATTAGGAGAAAGGTACCCAAATATCCATTCACTTAACTAAAATTTCCTGGGCATCTGTTTCTAGTTGTTTTAGTACTAGTTCTAATGCTAATACTAGTGGCTTTTACATTATTTCCGTTTCACACACATGCACACACACAAAACAACACACCGTCTGGGAAGGAGGTATTTAGAGGATGTAGCTGAATTTCTTTTGGCAGCTCCACCCACCACTGATTTGAGAGATGTTGCCTCCGAAAGCGGGGCCTTTACCGTCAGCACCACGGCCAGCGCACCTGGCTCTTGGGGCTTGCCTTTACCCTCTTTTCCGGATCTCTCAAGCCCAGAACCGCCCCGAAGAAATGTTCTTTTGTCAGCTAAACTCGTCTTCCTTATTACTAAAAGCACTTCACAAATTGTTCCTCATGGAGTGGTCACTGGAACCACCATGAAAAGTTTCTGACGAGAAGAGATGAAAATTTATTGAAGACTTGTCTCTTTCTGAACACATAAGCACACACGCTGCTAGATGTACTGTATGTTTGATGAGTTCTGCTCTCATCACTCCCAATACCTCTTAGCACTGGGAAGCAGTGAGGAGGGGCATTCCTTGTCTCTGGTCCCAACAAAAAGTGACACACCAAAAACTGCTCAGATGGAGATAGAAGGTAGGAAAGGACGGCAAATGCTCAGGATTCTGGTTTTCTGAGATTTGTCCTTCTAAGAGCTTTTTAACCCTTGACTGTAAGGCTAACAAACAATAATCTACCAAAAAGATTGCCATTCCCAACTAAAGTAATAAAAATGTTGTGAGGGAAAGAAATGAGACAACTGGAACATTATTCCCATTTCATAGATGAGGAAATTGAGCCTGAGACCTTAAGCCACTTGCCCAAGGTAACACAGTGAGTCAGTGACAAAGGCAAACCAAAGAGGTTTCCTCTTCCTTTCTAAAAAGCCTTTCATCAGCAAGATACATATAGTTGCCAACTGTCTCCAGGAGCCCCAATTTTGTACCCTTCCCTCTGGTCCAACTATCTGAAAACCAAAAAAGTAGAAAATCAAAAATGAGATGAAGGTCGTCAGGGACGTTAGGCAGCGGATTGCTGCCGCTTCCTTGCTTCCTTTTTTAGAAGCTAAAATCGACTCTGCTCTTCCTGGTTGACAGCCCCTTGCCTGGGGCTCCTGGCCTCGGCAGGGGTCCGCGCAATCTGGGCGCCTCCAGCTGCCCCTTCTCCACAAGTCGCCAGCCGCAGAGCTCAGGGCCAAACTGGGTAGGAGCGAGGGTATCCGGGAACCCGTGCCCGTGGCCCTGCCAGAACCGCTTTGAGCGGCCCTGCATGCTCTAGCTAATCCCGCGCGCTGCTAGTCCTGGAGGGAAGCGGGAGGCAGGGAGGCCGGCGGGCAGCCAGGGAGTCCGAGGGCTGAACCCGAGACCCGAAGCCTAGGCTGTGTGGAGCATGGAGCAAGGATTTCCTCCAGCCAGCTCCCTCCCGGGTTAGCAGTCAGTGCCAGGGAGCGGCACGGGTCTCTCTCCACCCCCTCACCCCCTCCCCAAGCGCACCCGGGCCAGCTTCCATCTGATTAGAATGTTTCTTCCATCTGATTAGAATGACAGTAGCTTTCAAGTCATTCATTATGAGAAGAATTTTAGTCTTAAAAGAAAAAAGAGGGTCCCACTGTAATTGTGAGTTGTAATAAATGCAAACTTCTGGTGCCTTCCTCTGCAGTATGTAAGACAGTAAAAAATGTGTCTCGTCCAAGCGCACCCCCTCCCCAAGCCCATTGTGAAGTCAATCGCTAACAAAGGGGACGTGTGAATATTCAACACCGAGTCTTTCAGTTGTATTTTCCGGAATCCCTGAGTTGACTTTTTTTTTTTTTTTTAATCGGCGAATACCTGTTTAAGTTTTAAAAGCACATGGAAAGAGCCCGCGAGCGACCATATAATTTGATTTGCCAGGCAATCTGCAGAGCGATCGCACATCATTTATAACGTTCATTGAGCATTTTGCCTAATTGTGTCTGTCTCTGAAAGGGCAGCGCACCCCCTCCCGACCGCGAGCAGCACAAGTGGCGACATTCCCATGGAGCGGCCGCGCGGCAGCTTGCCGTATTCAGTGCGGGCGGCCGGGCCGCGCGCTTCCCCGCCCAGGCGACCGCGAGCGCCTGACACTAATAGCTCGCGGCTCAGGTACGAGCGGGCGCCGCGCTTGACTCCATTCAATTCACAACCGGCCGCGCTTGCAGGTGTCGCCTTTTGAAACCTCCATTCAGGCGGCCGCTGTTCACTTCTCGCTGCGCCGCGGGTTTTGTGGAAGCGCAAGAATGGGGCTGATTATTCCCGTGCCCACATGCCGCCCCCACACGCCCCCACCCCGTCCGGCGCGAGGCTTCTCTGGGCCAAAAGAGGCGTTTAATTAGTTCTGGGGCCGCAGAGAGCCAGCATGGCGGACAAAGGCCGGCTCCCCAGGTAACCCCGGTTTCCTGCGACCCCGGGAGGGGGCGCGCGGCGCCAGAGCACCGGCCTCGGGGCGCGCGCCGCCTCCCGCGCTGCCGCGGGTCCCGCCACCGCGGGCGGCTGTCCAGCGGGCGGAAGACTCTCTCGCCGGCCTTGCCTGACCTCGGCTGACGCCCCCCCGCGGCCCCCGAGCTCGGCCAGCCCTGGCGCTACGCCCCCTTCCCGCCTTCCTGTCCCCGGAGCCAGGACTGCCGGGGAGATGGAAGCTTAGTTGGCAAAAGACGGCGGCCGTAGCTATCTTGCGCGTGGCTGTGCTCCCCGTTACATATCATTCTTCCACTCCCCTCCCTCGGGGAGACACTTTCTCCCTTTATCCGCCACTGTGGCTCTGCGCCGCGTGCGCTAAACTCAAGCGCGCAGAGCCGGGCGCGGGAGATGGCGAATGTCGGCTTCACCCTCGAGGCTGGGACGCTTCTTCCGCATCAGCCACTCGGGCGCCTGCGATGGCCCAAAATACACGCAGCTGCGGGCAGCACCAGCCGGGTCGCATTCCCTGGGCCACCTGCGCCACAGGTACGACCACCCCCTCCCACCTCCTCCCACCCTCGCCGGCCCTCGGAGGGCTGCACGCACCGAGGCTCAGTAGCCCCTGAGCCGGGATCGCGCCCCCGAGAGCTCGGCCTTTTGCGCCGGGCCGCGCAAGCCCGCGGTGGAGAGGGGACTGAGGCGAGGCACTGTCTGGCCAGACACCTACGTGGTACCTTTCAGGCCGGACTGGGCGTCGGCCGCCAGGCTGGGGCGGGGGCCCCTGCAGCCTTATCATTTGATTTCCGCGAGCGTCTGAGGACGCCGGCACCCATTCGTTCCACTCGCTGCGCTCGGTGAACGAGCCCGGGGCGGGCGGAGGGGGCCGGGCTGGGGGAGGGCCGGGTGGTCTCACTCCCCCGCCCGCCCTGCCTGCCGAGCTGGAGCACAAGTGTTGGGATTCCCACGGACCGGCGTGCTCTGCGGCTGGAGGCCCGGGCACCCGGGGCCCGGGAGACGTGGCGGACACAGAGGGGTTTGTAGACGGGGTGACCTCCGCGCTCCCTCTCTGAAAAGGCCTGAAAAGAGCCGTTTATGGTGCATTACCAGTCAAGGGCTCAGGTACCAGCGCCTTGTGTCGGGAAGCCCCGGCGGCCGCCCGTGCTGCAGGTGTCAACTGTGCAAACGCCCCGGGAGGAGGGGGGTGTCTGGGGAGGGGGGGGGGGAGGGGCGCCGGGCAGCTCCAGCGCCCGCCGCTCGCGCGGTTTAGTTTTCTCTGTTTGTCGAGAGCAGCCAGCCTGGTATGCAGGCTCAGGTCCTAAGGGGCTGGTAGAGAAAGCAGCGGGGGCAGGAGACTACAGCAGGTTATTTATGGGCTTCGTGTGATGGGGGGGGGGGGGGCGGACAGTCCGGGAAAGCTTTGGGCCTCTGCCCAGCCCCGACCCAGTTTCATGGCTGAGGGCAGAGGGAGGTCACAGGAGATGAGAACTTCTGAGCGGAGTTGAGGGCTGTGCCAGGAAAGGACCATTTATCCATGTTAGGGTGCTTGGGCCCCCAGGGGCCTGCCAGATTTAGCATGAATTTCCCAAGTAGGTCCATATTCTCCTTGTCGGTCGTCCTGTGCAAAGAAGGACCCGAGGCCGGGTGTACTTTCAACCAAACTGAAAGCAGTGCCCTTCCCTGGCCTCTCCCTGACTCCAGAGTCACTCCCTGCCCAGAAGGAACCAAGGAAGGAGACATACCCTCAGAGGTAACCCCTGTGGGTCCCTCTATTAACCCAGAGGTCCTTCAAGCCAAGAATTCAAACCCCTCAGGTTGGTTTCTATAAAGCAAAACCTGGAAATGGTGTTTGCCTTAGGGAGGAGATTGTTAATGGTGTTTATTTCCTAGGTTGGCCCTCAGGAGCCTTCAGGGGGCCAACATACTGTAGAAAAACAGCACAAAACGCTGCCATGATATTGAGATAATTAAAAAAAATAGCAAGTGGTATTTAATGATTTTAGGGGCAACTTGAAAAAAGAATGAGGCAGATACAAATTTTAGGTGTGTCTGAATGAAACCTCTGGGTACTCACAAAGATTTTAGAGGTTTTCTGCTTTATTTCCTTGTCTAATATTACCTTTTTCCTTCTTGTGGGTGCATCACCATAACTACTTCTATATGAGTCATCTATTACTACCGTTAGCTTTTAACTGAATAAAACTAAGATATTTTCTTAAAGCAACACAGAAATTGGATGGAATGGTGAAAAGGATGGAGAAGGGTATGTGTCTGAAAAGAATAGTTTGAGAGGACAATAAAGGAGAGAGAATGATTTCTTACAAAGTGGAAGAAAGGCCTTCTCACCTAAAAAGCAAGGCACAAATCACCCCTGCTTTCACTATCATCATATTCACAACTAAATTTCTTGAATAAGTTGCCCAAATTAGGTGTCTCGATCTCCTCACCTTTATTCGGTCCTCAGCACATTGTATTTCTGGCCCACATTCTCACAATAAAACACTTTTTTAAAATTTTCACAACTAAAATCTATGTCCCCAAATTTAAGGACGATTTCCAGACCTTTTCCTGCCTAAAATTGCAGGAAACATTTATTTCAACCTTTATTCTCTGTTCCCACTAATCTGCGAGCTTCATGAAAAAAGATCCGTTTGATTTATCATTTTGTCGATAGTGCTTATCACAGTTCCCAGCACAGAATAGGTGTTCAATAAATGTTTATTGCACAAATGAACAGGATGCTTCTCAAAGGCAGCCATGTTTGCCATAAACAGGCTAGAGAGCAGAGAACACTGGTCCAGAGAAATAAAAATCAAGCATAGGTTGCAGAGGGGAACAAAAAGGGGAACAGGAAAGATGGAGATAATAGCCAGGTGCATCTTTCCAGATCGTGGTGCATTAACTAGGATACAAATTAGGCTTCCCCCAAAAAAGAGTTTAAAAGTGTAATGGATCAATTGGAGATGGAAGTCTACTTCTCCCTCATGAAAACGAAACAAAACTCCAGGTAGGTACTCCAGGCTTGGTGTGGGGTCTAAATGATGTAGGAGACTCAGACTCCTCCTGCCTACTCTTACCTATCCTCAACCTGTAGTTTTCATCTTATGGTTCCAAGCAGCTGCTCCAACTGCTGCCATTGCACTGGCATTCCAACCAGTATGAAGAGGGAAAATGGAGACACTGGGCATGCTCATCCCCAAAGATGGAGCCTCAAAAGTGAATATCACTTCTGCTCATGTCCTATCAGTTAGAAGTTAGTCCCATAGTCACACTGAGCTACAAGGGCAACTAGAAAATGTAGTTTTCCTTTTGGGTGCCCACATGTCCACCTAAAATTGTGGGCTTCTATTACCCAAGGCAGAGGGAGAGAACGGATATCAGAATTTTCAGTATCTGAGACATCTGGTCACTGCTTTCCCAAGGCCTAACTAAATCCCTGCTCTTGGTCCCTAAGGCACTTCCTGTACCCCACACCATAGCCCTCTATTGGCATTTCAACTAGTACAGGTTGGTTTCTGTGACTTGAAATCAGGTTTTAAAGCAGTACACTAATTTACTGAGGATTTCTACAGGGACTCCAGGTGAACTGTAGCAACACAGGTCGTTAGATAAGCCAGGTTATGCTGCAATAGCGCCCTCTAAAATCTTGGGGGCTGAACACAAACAGGAAAAGTGTGTTTCTAGTCCACATTACCCTGTTTAGGCAGGTTTTCAGGGGGGGACCGTGCTCATCGCAGTCACTCAGGACCCTTTGGAGTCACTCAGGCTCCAAAGTGGGTTTTCCACGGTCGCCATAGAAGGAGAAGCAAAGAGTACCCTGGCTTTTAAAGCCTCCTCCCAGAAACGATATGTCCCTTCTACTCACCTTTTATCACCCCAAGCAAGGGATATGGCCACATCCCACCTCAAGGAGGGCAGGGAAGTACAAGCTAACCATCTGCCGGGAAGAACACAGAGAGATCAATAGCTTGTCCTGGGAGCTCCCGCAACATGGCGGCCTACCTAACAGCAGAAGCTTTTCGGGTTAACCTCACTGTAAAGCATAACATGATCCTCCCCTTCCTCCCTCTTTTCTTGGCTCAAGTCAGCCCAGCTAGAGAGGAAAAGTGCTAAGTGCTGGGGGAACCTCTAAGGCCAATGACAGCATAAATCTCTCCTGTCATTTGAAATCAGGGCCCACCCTGATGGCCTGAAATGGCAGTTTGAGTCCACCCAGGGCATCCTTAACACTCGGGGGGATCTCCGCAGATTTTCTTATCATCACTTGGATTTTTACAGCAGGTTTGTGCTCAGCATGGTAGGTTTCACGCTTCTGGAAACAAAAGACACAAGAACCAGGAATGTGTGAGAAAGGAAGATGTTCTCTCTTGAGGGAAAATACAGGCAAATAGGCTTCCACAGCCCAGGAAAGGCTAAATAAAGGTGAGAGGCTTCAGGGGCCTGAGGACATCTCCTCGTGATGACATGCTGCCATAAGGCCGCATTTTAAAAAATTCATCCCTGTGATTTATAGCTTTACCTTTCAAGGGCAGGAATAAAATGCCAGAGGGATGCCTACTTGGTTGCTATGTGTTGCTCACACCTTAGTGGAGCAGATGTTTTCCTTTATGGCCTCTGGCTGAGACCAATGGCCCTGAAGTAATTGGCTTTTAAAGAGGGCAAAAAGGATAATTTGGAGCACTGAACATTCTTTGAAGACACGGGTCTTGGTGGGGCACGTATGTGGCATCATGAGGCCACTCCATACCCGAGGAGAGGCAGGACTAGCACAAGACACAAAGAGGGAAAGAAAAATGTTCTGACCCCGGCCTTACTGGAGACCGAGCTGGCCACATGCCATGGCTCTGGGGGCACCTACTCCCCTAAAGCAGGGGAACCCCTGGGCTATTGCTCTCCTTGGCCTTTCTCATAAGCAGATTCAACCTCCCAGCCACACAGTTCTGCCCTTCCTCCTGCGGATAGACTCAGTCAAGACTCACCTAACTCAATGTCATTATCTAAATCTCCACAATTAGCCTTACTACACTGGATTAAAATAATTGCTCCCCCCTCTTACTACCCCAACGATGTCTTAAGGCACAGAGACTGTATCTTATTCATCTGTTTCCCTGACATTCAGCATGGAGATTGAACACAGCTGAGGTTCAACACGTTTTTATCTTTTTAAAGATTTATTTATTTATTTGAGGGGGGAGGGAGGGAACACATGCAGAGGGAGTGGGAGAGGGAAAGCAGACTTCCCGCTGAGCCGGGAGTCTGGCACTGGGATCATGACCTGAGCGGAAGGCAGACACTTAAGGACTGAGCCACCCAGGCGCCCCTCAACACGTTTTTAAAGAAATAAACGAAGGCTTAAAATTGCTTATAACTTTCTATATAATGATGAAAAAACAAGACAATTTGGCTTTTTAAAAAATGTAATTGATTGTTTGATCAGTAGTAGGCTCCAAAATGAACAAGATGTTCCATTGGGCTATCAGAAAAAATTAGAACTTTGACTATATTTTTTCCCCTCTTCCTAAAATTTCTTTTTGTACATGTTTTAAATGTATGCAACATATTAATATAGTCTTATTTCTATGTAATTTTAAATACATGAATATAGATAAATTCACATTTAGAGGGCATACTCAAACATGATAATAATAAAGTATCAGGCACAGCTAATCTTCACCCCTATACACACATAGTATTTTCCTTTCCTTATTTGACAGCATTCCAAATTTTAATCAAGAACATGGCCACCCACACAAGATCACATTTGTCAGCTTTCTTTGTAGCTACAAGAGGCCATGTGATGGCTCAGACCAATTACATGAATGTCAACAGCTGTGATATGTACAAACCTCAGGTCATGTTCTAAAGAGGAAAGGCCTATGCCCTTCTTTTTCCTTCTTCTTGCTGGCTGGGATGCAGACATGAGGGTGGGAACTGGAGCAGCCCTCTGAGGGGATTAGACACCATATTTCAGGAAGACAGAGCAGTAAGTCACAAAGAAGCTGGACTGCTAACCCATTTAACCACCACATAAATTTCACATTGCTCATGCTTGGGTTATTACATGAGAGCGACTTAAATGTAATATTTTAATCACTTATCTTTTGATATTTGTTATAAAGTCAGAACTTTATCCAGGATCATGTGAAATGTGCAGTCAAAAAAATTGGAGACAATTAAGTCTTAAATCAATTCCTTTATATAGACAACCAGGCCTAGCTCAAGGTGAGAGATACCAATGGAAGAGCTTTTTCTTTTTTTCTTTTTTTTTAAAGATTTTATTTATTTATTTGACAGAGAGAAACACAGTGAGAGAGGGAACACAAGCAGAGGGAGTGAGAGAGGGAGAAGCAGGCTTCCCGCCCAGCAGGGAACCCGATGTGGGGCTCCATCCCAGGTCTCCGGGATCATGACCTGAGCCGAAGGCAGTCGCTTAACCAACTGAGCCACCCAGGCGCCCCAGAAGAGCTTTTTCTTTTCCTGCTTTTTCTTTTAATGCCCATGATCTCACTTCTCATTCATACCTTATCTTATTTCTTCTGTGACTTATAGACATTTAATAAAAACTTAGCACTGTACTATATACTTGAAAATTGCTATGAGAATAGGGCTTTAATGTTCTCACCATAACAACAAAATGGTCATTGTATGAGGTCAAAGATGTGTTAACTCACCATATTCTGGTAAACATTTCACCATATATAAGTGTATCAAGTCATTACCTGGTACACTTGAAACTTATATAGTGTGATATGTCAATGATATCTCAGTCAAGTTGGAGGGGGAAAGAAAGAGAAAAAATGATTAATTAATCCACTGAGTATTGGAGAAAAAAGGACGGGAACTAGCATTCACTGAGGACCTGCTGTACATGGGACAGTTTACACACAGCATTTCATTAACTTCCATTAACAATCCTTAAGGGAGATAGTATTATTTCTTCCCATTTCCATAGTTAGGGAAACTAAGGCTCAGCAAGATTAAGTAACTTATCCAGGAACAAAACTATAAAGAGTAGAGTGGATATTTAAATTCAAATTCAGATCCACATCAGCCAAATATGCACATTTTCCCATTTTCTACTCTTCTGTATTTCAAACTTTCCCTTTTCAAACTTGCAAACGCTTTCATTTTGCTTCACTTCTTTTATTCTTTGCTCTGTTATCCTCTTTCTTTTCCACCTTCTAATCCCTTTGCTTGAAGCCTAGCACAGGTATTTAACAATCACCTGGAGCAGGGTTTCTCAAACTAGACTTTGCTTGCTCTCTCTCTTTTTAGTATTTTTTTTTTATTGAAGTATAGTTAACACACAATGTTACATTAATTCAGGTGTACCACATAGTGAGTTGACAAGTCTATACGTTATGTTGTGCTCACCACAAACTTGACTTTTTATACATGTATGTACTCTTATGTTTATACACACATATATGCATATTTGTACGTATATATAAAATCTCCACCCTTTTCATAGAAAAATGAAACAGCCACCCATAAAAGCTTTTATGGGTCCTCAGCTTAAGTTATTATTAATATGAAATTGTTTAAATGTTTACAAATATAAAGTTAGCATAAACTCTATATGTGTGTTGTTCTTTGAAGAATTTATTTTAGGGGCACCTGGGTGGCTCGGTTGGTTGGGCAACTGCCTTCAGCTCAGGTCATGATCCTGGAATCCCAGGATCGAGTCCCACATCAGGCTCCCTACTTGGCAGGGAGTCTGCTCCTCCCTCTGACCTCTCCCTTCTCATGCTCTCTCTCTCTTTCTCATTCTCTCTCTCTCAAATAAATAAATAAAATCTTTTTTAAAAAAAAAAAGAATTTATTTTAAAAGACAACTGACAGAATGAGAGAAGATATTTGCAAATAACATATCAGATAAAGAGCTAGTATCCAAAATCTATACGGAACTTATCAAACTCAACACTCAAAGAACAAATAACCCAATCAAGAAATGGGCAGAAGACATGAACAGACATTTCTCCAAAGAAGACATCCAAATGGCAACAGACACATGAAAAATTGCTCAATATCCCTCAGCATTAGGAAAATACAAATCAAAACCACAGTGAGATACCACCTTACGCCAGTCAGAATGGCTAAAATTAACCAATCAGGAAACGATAGATGTTGGTGAGGATACAAAGAAAGGGGAACCCTCCTACACTGTTGGTGGGAATGCAAGCTGGTGTAGCCACTCTGGAAAACAGTATGGAGATTCCTCAAAAAGTTGAAAATAAGCTACCCTACGACTCAGCAATTGCACACTGGGTATTTACCCTAAAGATACAAATGTTTTGATCCGAAGGGGCATGTGCACTTGAATGTTTATAGCAGCAATGTCCACAATTGCCAAACTATGGAAAGAACCTAGATGTCCATCAACAGATGAATGGATCAAGAAGATGCGGTATGTGTGTGTGTGTGTGTGTGTGTGTGTGTGTGTGTGTGTGTGCAGGCATGCGCACATGCGCACGCACACACACAATGGAATACTATGCAGCCATCAAAAGGAATGAAACCCTGCCATTTGCAATGACGTGGATGGAACTGGAGGGTATTATGCTGAACGAAATAAATCAATCAGAGAAAGACAATTATCATATGATCTCTCTGATATGAGGAATTTGAGAGGCAGGGCGGGGGGGGGTCATAGGGGATAGGGAGGGAAAAAATGAAACAAGATGGGACCCAGGAGAGAGACAAACCATAAGAGAGTCTTAATCTCAGGAAGCAAACTGAGGGTTGCTGGGGGTGGTGGGGAGAGATAGGGTGGCTGGGTTATGGAAAAAACAAAAATTAATAAAAGAGGAATTTATTTTAGAGAAAGAGACAGAACATACACATATGTGAGCAGGGGGAGGAACAGAAGGTGAGGGAGAAGAACGGGGAAAGAATCTCATGCAGACTCCACACTCAGTATGGAGCTGACATGGGGCTTGATCCCACGACCCTGAGATCATGACCTAGGCCAAAAACAAGTGTCAGGCACTTAACTGAGTCACTCAGGCATCCCTATATGTGTGTTGTTCTTTTAGAATTTTTTAAATCTATAAGTCAATAAAATTCAAACCAACCTTACTATAACAGATGATATGGCTTTGCTATAATGACATTCACTATTTATGAAGTTGACATGATATTAATCCCTATATTCAGTTCACTGTGTGTCATGTGATGATTCATTCCCCCCCCATATTAATTAATTATCATATCATGGAAACTACCATGATGGCCATTGTCTGCCTAGCTTCCTTTGTGGTTATTTAGTCTTTCCTGGGCAAAGCACAGTATCTGTGTGTGTTTTTTTAGCCTCTTTGTTGGTACCACCACAATCTTAAACATGAATGTTAACTCAATTCAGGCTCTAAGTTCAAAGACAGGGCCAGGTTATAGGGTGGTCAACCAGACAGAGCACAAAATGCTCATGTTGTCACTGTTTTTTAAGATTATCATCTACACAAGGTCACAAAACTTGGGGAAAAAAGTCATGATTTATGGAGCCTTAATTTAAGAAATATGGATCCCAAAATTCAGAGGCCCACATCAATGAGAGGTCCAATGATAGGTTCTTACCAGGATATAGAAACAGTCCCTTGTTATGAAGAGAGAAAAAGCTACAAATGCGATCCACTGATCAGAGAGGTACGAGCAGGCTGTGGAGAGGCTATATCACATAACAAGCCCAGCTTACTTTTCCTTCTGGATGAGGAAAGACCTCGGGTTTTTCTGCAGAGCCAGTGAGAGTGGAAGGGCCAGATGGGAAAAGCCACTCATACTCAAGGTCTGTCTCAGTATGAGTCTAACCAATGTCTCCAAGAGCCTACTGCAAAAGAGGAACAGGAAGCCAGCATGAACAGCCCCCCACCCCCTGACATTGAGTGCTGTGGTCTTGCTCTGCTCCTTCACAGCCTTCTCTCCATGCGCCTCACTGTAGAGATGGGCCACTCTTCTAGCCTCCACTGTGTAGCCATGAGCATTGGCAAAAGGCTGTAACCAAGCCAAATCCTAAATCTCCCCCAAAGTTCTGAGAACAGCTGCATCTACTAGTGTCAACAGTAAATCAAGCTTAGTATTTTGTTGATATCTTTATTGATATTTATCCACTATCCATCTAGGAAATTGGGTTGATGTTGGCCGAGCCAATAAGAACGGCTTCCATCTGATTAATAGGGCTTCTGCTTCCCACTGACAATATATATTTGTCCAATCCACCAAAGTTTACCTAGCACCTGCTACTGCTAGGTGACTTACTGAGCAACTACTACCGGTGCCTGCCACTGTGTATGTGTTTATATTTAACTCACTTAACTCTTACAATAGGCAATGAGGTAGTAGTACTATAATTTCCTTTTATATATGCAGGAGTGGGGGCACTGATGGATTAGGTGCCTTGCCCAAACAGCTAATTGACAGCAAATCCACTGGAATCCAGGCAGTCAGGTTCCAGAACCCACTCATGAACTCTCTGCTACCCCGCCTGGTTGCCTGCAATTGCAGTGGAAAGTGGGCTGCTACTTTCCATGTGACAAAAAAAGAGGCTTAAACCTCTAGAGGCATCCAACCTGAGAAGGGTCTTGCAGTGGCAAAATCTGAGGTAAGACAAGGTATATGCAGGGCACTAGTTTCTTGAGATGTGCACTCATGAAAATTGTACTCCTGGGCTTTGGGGGCAGCTTTCCCAAATAACTCATTTCTTGACCATTAGTAGGCACTTCTGTGCTTGAACTAGACCTGGTCTGGCATAAGCTTCTTCAAGCAAGGTTAAAAATTTTGCTCTACACAGGATTTTAAGGAAACACCAATAATAACACCACTTCAAATACCCCAGCATCTTCATGACTACTGAGTGAGAGGTAAGGTCTTACGGATATGAGGTAGAAAAAAAATCCGACGCAAATCAAAATCATGGGCTGCCAAGTAAAGAATAAAGTAAGACCACAGATAGAACACAAAGGTACTCTGGATGCCTGGGTGACTCAGTTGGTTAAGCGGCTGCCTTTGGCTGAGGTCATGATCCCAGGACCCTGAGATCGAGTCCCACTTTGGGTTCCTTGCTCACCGGGGAGCCTGTTTCTCCCTCTGCCTGCTGCTCCCCTTGCTTGTGCGTGCACGCTCTCTCTCTCTCACAAAAAATAAAATATTTAAAAAAGAGAGAGAGAGAGAACACAAAGGTATTCTAAGAGATGCAGGAAATATGACCTGAATTCTGAGTTCCCAGGTGTGAGTGGTGTGTGAGTGAAAGCAAAATTTTATGGTGGAAAAGTCAGATGCTAAGCCATCAGGCCACCATGAAAGCCCTTCAGTAAAGATATGGGGAAATGATGATGAGATTCAGCCAAGTGAAAAGCGCAAGGTACAAAACTAGAAAGACATGGAAGAAAATAGACCAACATGTTCACAGTGGACACCTCTGTGCAGACAATGGGGTGGTTTTAATGAGTAGTCATTGTTAATTTCCTTTGTATTGTCAAATCCCTACAAACCTTGTTTGATAGGGATTTCATGCAGGGGATAACATTTCATCCAAGGCCACCCCATTTTAACCGCACTGCATGCAGGACCTAGACAGTAACAGAAGGAGCTCCTCAGGACCCCGCCCATAAGGAGGGTGCCCTGGGCCCACCGGTACCTCCCAGCCCTTATCTGTCCTATCTGCTAGAAGGTCTTGCTGATTTTTGAAGATGGCACCAGATGATATCCAGTCTCTCTAGAGAGCTCTTCCAGGGCTTAAATAAAGAGATCATCAAAATTCACTCAAGGCCCTACGAACTCACATGAAGCCAGAAAACACAGCTTTGAAAAGAAACAAACAAAAAAAGCCCACAAAGTTCCTGTTTCTATTAAATTATTATTATTATTTTTTTTTGGTCTTTTCACTGCTCACTGTGCAAGGCCAAGACGCAAAAAGTCTGGTAATAATGATTTTTGGTGTTTACATTACTAAAGATCAAACACCTTTCAGAGTAACAAGACTGAAGGACAAAGTTCAGAAGCTTTGCTATTCATTGAATAAACCTTGTCAGGACGGAAAACACTTATTTGGATAATTACATCAGCATTTTGCTGTTTCTCCCTCAAAAGATTAATGTTTAACAATGGGAAATGTAACGTCAGGAAGGAAGGAGGTGGGTGTTCAGGATTTGGATTTTCTCTGTGTTCTGGGGCAGACCTATGCCTCCAGCCCTCATTCCCAAATGGGACATGGCCCAGCTGGGTTTATTTTTTTAATCGAAGACGGCTCAGGGTGGAGAGTGTCTGATGGCAAAATCTGGCAAACGATGTGGACATCCCCACCTCCTTGTGCCACAGATCTACTTACTTCTACCTGCAGTGGCAGGCGTGGCACTTCAGGAGGGTTACTTAACCTTTATGAAACTTACTATTTGCAAATAATGATGATACCTTCAGTTGACCTCACAGGGTGATGTTAGGAACAACATTAATTGATCCGCGTGAAAATCCTATTATATCAGCTACTTTGAGTGTAGAGACAAAGGAGGGCCAGAGAGATGGTACATGACATAAACATGATATCAAGCCAGACAAGCCTACTGTTGCATCCTCATCCTTTCCCTTACCGGCCAGGCAACTGCGGTTTGCAGGCCAACCCTTGCTTATTCACCAGGTGAAGTCAGGAGGATGCCCTCCACATTGTAGAACGATGAGGGTGAACGATGCACGTGGCTGAAAGTCCTCCAAAATGCATCTGCCTTTTCTAGCATTCATGTCACTCCTTCTGCCTACCTTAGGATAAGAATATATCTAAGGCCTTCAAAACAACTCAAGGAACTCAGATCAGTGCAAAGGAGACTTGGAGGGAAGCAAAGAAAACCAGAGAGAATTCCTCAGGGAATCGGAAGAAATGGAAACTTAATTATGGATGGTGTAAGGAGTACTTGAGAGGAGTGGAGAGGTAGGCAGGGGTAGTTCAAGGAGGGCCTCAGAAGCTGTATGAAGGAGTGCAGCATCCTCTAGGCACATCATTTCCACAATGGAACAAAATGTCAAATGATCCCACCTAGCGTGCCTTCTCAGTGGAAAAATCATCCATAATCAACGTTGGGGCCAGAGAAAGTCCCATAATCCCATATTTAATTTTGCATACTTTGTCTTATGCCAGGAATTGCACTATTCAGTGATTCCTTCCTCAGCACTGTACCCACAGGGCAGCTAGGACTCGAGAGTTAGGGAGGCCAGAAAGTGGTACTGGTAGTCAGGGCAGGCTCCGAACAGGGCCTCGACTGACTCCACTGGACATGGATATAAATATGCCTTTGTGAGTGGGCAGGAGCTGGGCTGGAACCTGCTTTCAGCAGCCAGTGGAACTGGCACTGGGCTGAGGTCACCTGCTGTGTAATCTTGGGGAAGTCACTGAACCTCTCTGGGCTTCAGAAATCTTTCACCATTAATCCTGGGATTCTATTTTTCAAATCCTTTCCTCAGGGTATAAGGATAAAGAATGGGTTCCTGAGGCCACTAGAGTGGAGAGAAGAAAGGTTTCACAGAACAGAGGAGGGAGAAGGAGTAGCAAAAAAAAAAAAAAAAAAAAGTGGAAACTGATATAGGAGAAGACACACACTGCCTGATATCATGTCTCTGTGTATTAGTGAGGAAGGGGACAGTTTGGGTCACGGGGAATCAACATGGCTCCAGCAGGCAGGACATATGCCGAGTAGGCGTGGAACACTATGGGAACCGGTGCAGGGCATGCCAAAGGATGAAGAGTCTGGAGGCCCCACTCTTTATTAGTGGCCTCTGCCTGAAATTCAGCCTGAGAAGGAGCCAGGACCTGGGCTCCAACCCTCCATTCATTATTCCCCAAAGCAAAGGCAAGATGCTAGAAAGGTCCGATGGGAAACAAACGAACAAACGTTCAGGTCCTTGAGACTCTTGGAAGGAAGAGAGATGAGAGTCCGGGGGAGGGGCACCATGGGGCCCCTGGACATGTCTCCAATGCCCAGTGGCCCCTGTTAGAAGTTCTCCTGGGACTGAGAACCTTGAAGGTAGTATGAGGCTCCTGGGCAGCCCTAACGGAAGTGTGGCAGGAGTGGACGGGGTCCAGGACAGCAGGTGGCACTGAGCAACTCCAGAAAGATTTGGAAAGACTCTCAAGGCCTCACCAGGATTTGGTATGAGGAGAAACAACTGCCCCCGCCTCTCTTTGGGGCTGGATGTTATGTGATAATGAGGCAGAGACTCCTTATAAAGTTAGCAGACATCTCTCCTGAGGACAAAGGGTGGGAAGAAAAAGCTGCTGGACCTCAGCAGATGGTGAAGAGGCTGGCAGCTCTGGGATCCGTTCTGTTCCCGTCTCCAGGAAGTACCTGGAACCTTTCAAGCTGCTCCCTCTCCATGTTCACCCACTACCCAGGGGACCCACACAGTGTGGAGGGAGGAGTTGGAATGAGCGTTGGGCCTCTAGCCCTTTCCTCAACCCATGGGTTGCTTCCAGAGCAGAGCGCAGCAATCCACACTGTTGTGACCTCCAATGACCCAGAAAAGATTTCCTTTATTAGTGGTGAAGTCTTTCTTCTTTTTATTAGAGAAAAAGAACAATCATGTCTTACATGCGTGCGCACACCAGTACCCCAGGATCAGTGTCTGAAGGCCTAGCGCTTCTTCCCAACAGGACTGGTCTCTAAGAACCATGGTTCTCTAAGGGGAAAATGGTGGGGGTGAGGAACAAGAGGGTGAAGAGGGTTATGTCTGAAGCAACTGAATACCTTCTCTTTTCCTCCTTGCCCATGCTCACCCATGAAATCCCAGGAATTGCCCAGAATGTCCATACCAGCCAGATCTGCTCAGCCTCATGAGGCAGAAGGATTTCCAGCATACTCCCCATTAGCTCACCTGGGGACCCAGAGTGATTTTCTGTACTCTACCACAAACTGGGGAGCATATGTAAGGTAATTTTCTGTGAAGGTTAACTTAAAATCACATTGGGTAAAAGGATACCCGTATACACACCTACTGATTCCCGGGACCCCCAGCTTCCTCCAACACAGCCAGGACACAAATACTTTCTCAAGAGCCACCTAGCTCTATCAGAGAAGGCCTCTGGGCCTCTTGAAGAGATTGCCTTTGTGAGACTGGAATCCAGTCTTTTCTTCACTGAATGGTTCGCAATATTTTGGATAAGGCTTTGCAGTCTGATCATTCCTTACCCTTTCAAAGTCCTTAGAATTGACCCAAGAGCCTGTTCCCACTTGATTTCAGTCTGACCAAGAGAGGGACAACAGAGATGAGGGCCTTTTAAATGTAAAAGTGTTGGCTGCACACCACCAGCTGGCTAGATCTATGATCTGGACCCCCTCTGCCCCACAGTTTCCTTCTCTTTGAGGTGAGAAAGATAAATCTAGATGCAGGAAATTAATTGCACCTCCAGCTTGGACACAGGGTACCTGTTCACATTTTCATCGGAGAACCACCTCACTAGGCAGGACATCCCTGGACACATGAAAGAACTTGCTGTAAAACAGTAAGTCTTTGGGTGAAAATTGTTTGGTGTTTTTGACAGTTTCAGGTAGGGTTTTCTTTGGTCTTCTAACCTTATCTAAATTTTGCCCCTAACTTTGGGTCTTAGAATTGAATTAAGTACAAAGTAATGTCTAAAACGAAGAAGTGTGTTGAGATTGCTCTTCTTAAAAGGCATGGCGTTGGATTTTGAGAGGAGCCTGAAAAGCCCCTCGAAGCCTCTGCTGAGACAAATGTCTGAAAAAGGAAGTGGCTGACCGACGAAGCCCTTAGCCCTCAGTCCTCTATTAAGAGAACATGTGGAAAGAGAGAGAGAGAGAGAGAGAGAGAGAGAGAGAGAGAGAGAACATGCGCCACTTTACTCTCACTTTACTCTCCCCGGGTGGAAATTGGAACTTGGCTTTTTACAGGAATTGCCCCGGCTTTGAAAGTGTTTCTTTGTTACTCTTAAGATGAAGAATTCCTATTGCATTGCAGGCTGTGATAAAGGGTGTCATGGGGCACAGCACATACGTTTTGTGTTCGATGGTTTTTTGTTTTGTTTTGGTTTGGTTTTTTGGTTTTGTTTTTTAAGGTCGAAAAAGAAAAAAAGTCATTCAGGGACAATCCCGGTGGCCAGTCAGAAAGGTGAGGGACTCGGGTTCACACTCCACCCTTTAACTTCCACGCCCTCCCTCCGGACTGCTTCAGAGCAGACGATTCCTTTGGCTTCTTTTGTATCCGGTTTTATTGCTCCGAACCCCTAGGGTCTCGATTTGCTCTCTGAAGAAACGTGCCCTACTGAGTCGCTCTCCTAGGCAGCCCCTTGGTGTCCCCGTTTCTATCTCCGGGCTGGGGAAAGGAGGGGAGCCGAGGCAGGCCCCAGGCTCGCGCTCCGAGACTCCGCGCAGGGTCTTGGAACGCTTGGGATGCGCGCGTCGCTTCCCAATCCCACCGGCACACACCGTGCCAACTCTACACGAATCCTAGAAAAGTCGGCGAGGAGGGAAGACCCGGCGGAACTCAGGCGAGAAGCCGGCGCGCGCCTGGGGATGGCGAAGGCACCCATCCGACTGCCCAGGCTGCCGGCGGGGTCTGTGCCGGAGGAGGAGCGGGCTCCGTTGGCAATCCACTCTGCAGTCTGCGCCGGCGACGCGTCCCCGCGGGGACATTTTGTGGCTGCGCGAAGACGCCCCACGCCGCGTCCCGGTCCCGGGCGGAAGGGCCGGGCTCTGCGCAGCGCGCTGGGTCAGGGGGCGGACGCGGAGGGCCACAAGTGCCCCAGGTACTCGACAGAAGAGCAGGCGGGGAGCGATACTAGGGGCCCCGGGCCGTGCGGGCCCCGCCTCCTCCTCGCCCCAGAAGCTCCCACTGGGAGGAAAGCCTCCCCGGCCCCCGCGCCAGCGACGGGGCCTCCCAGCCCCCTCCCCGCCGGCGCCCCGCACTCGGTGATTGGCTGGCGCCGCGGGTCCCTGGCACGCGCCTGTGGATGTAGTTATAAGAATCCTCGCGTGCCGGCCCTCAGCTTCAGCAAGTCGGCCACCGCCCTCCCCGGCGCTGCGCGGGCGCCGGCCAGAGCCTAGCTGCGGCGGACACTCCAGGGAGGCCGGGGGCGGGAAGCGGGCGGGCAGCCCTCCCTGCCTCTCCCTCATCTCCCCCCCGCCCCGCCCCGGGAGGGAGGGCGCCGCCGCTCGAGCCAGAACTGCACCGTCCAACTTCCAGAGAACCTCCGGACCCCCTCAGCCCCACAGGCCCGCGGCGGCACGGAGCATGGACGCGGTGCTGCTAGAGCACTTCCCCGGGGGCCTGGACGCCTTCCCGTCTCCTTACTTCGACGAGGAGGACTTCTTCACCGACCAGTCCTCTCGGGACCCTCTGGAGGACGGCGATGAGCTGCTGGCGGACGAGCAGGCCGAGGTGGAGTTCCTCAGCCACCAGCTGCACGAGTACTGCTACCGCGACGGGGCGTGCCTGCTGCTGCAGCCCGCGCCTTCGGCGGCCCCGCACGCGCTCGCCCCGCCGCCCTCGGGAGGCCCCGGCGAGCGGGAGGACTGCGGCGGCGGCGGCTACTGCTGCGAGGCAGGGGCGCCCCCCGGCGGCTTCCCCTATTCGCCCGGCTCACCGCCCTCGTGCCTGGCCTACCCGTGCGCGGGGGCGACCGTGCTGTCCCCCGGAGCCCGGCTGCGCGGCCTGAGCGGGGCGGCGGCGGCGCGGCGGCGGCGGCGGGTGCGCTCCGAGGCGGAGCTGCAGCAACTGCGGCAGGCGGCGAACGTACGCGAGCGGCGACGCATGCAGTCCATCAACGACGCCTTCGAGGGACTGCGCTCGCACATCCCCACGCTGCCCTACGAGAAGCGCCTCTCCAAGGTGGACACGCTGCGCCTGGCCATCGGCTACATAAACTTCCTCAGCGAGCTGGTGCAGGCAGACCTGCCCCTGCGCGGCGGCGGCGCGGGCGGCGGCGGGGGGCCGGGCGGCAGCAGTCGCCTGGGAGGGGACAGCCCGGGCTGCCAGGCCCAGAAGGTCATCATCTGCCACCGGGGCACCCGTAAGTGCGTCCGCAGTCCAGCTCAGGGAGACGGGGACGGGCACGGGAAGGTCCCGGCGGGGCTGGGTGAACGGATTCGTAAGCCAATTGACGGAAAGATGGTCCGGAGGCACCGGCGACCTTGAACACGTGTTGGCGTTTCGCAGGTGTTTTCCGCCACTTGACGGTGTGGCTGGGAGGGCGTGCGTCCCCGGCGCACTTGCAGATCCCGGGATTTCGGGGAGGGGGCGCTGGGGGGCTGAGGGGTGCAGGAAGAGGGTTCGTTCTAATGTAACCTAAGAGGCCTGTTTTGTCGAGGCGCCCGGGAGGTAATTCTAAAGGACCAGAGGGCACTGCTGGGAATAGAGTTGGACGTTCACGGTCTGTTTTCTCTTCTCACCTTCTCAGGGTCTCCCTCCCCCAGCGACCCGGACTATGGCCTCCCTCCCCTTGCAGGACACTCCCTTTCATGGACTGATGAAAAGCAACTCAAAGAACAAAATATTATCCGAACAGCCAAAGTGTGGACCCCAGAGGACCCCAGAAAACTCAACAGCAAATCTTCCTTCAACAACATAGAAAACGAACCGCCCTTTGAGTTTGTGTCCTGAGAAGTCCCAGACCCTCCTGAGGATCTGATTATGTCTTCGTGCATATTGTACATGTAAATGTCTATAATGTAATTTAAGAATCACCTTTTTCTAATGGCAATCAACTGTTATTTATCTATTTATTATCCTGTCGAGTTAATGAAATAGACGATCTCTTTTTAAGTATATAATTTATATAATTTATCCCGATTTTCTAAAAATATGCAATAGCCTATGATTTCCCCCAGCACCTTTGGCAGAACTCTGCATTGTTGGAAAACTCTGGCCAGGAAATGTCATGCTAATTTATTGCCAGATATGGTTTATTCTAAGCGATGTTAATAAATGCTATTTACACCCTTTTCTAAAAGTTTTTTGTGTAATGCCTGATGGGGGTAGCTATTTTTTTAAAAAAGAATTAACTTAGTCTGTAAAAGATAACTGAACCAGACATGCAAAATGTAGCTATCTAGTAAGAAACCATGTTTTAGTTCGATTTATCAGAAAGTGGATGGATTAGAGGTTAGGCCCCATGTCTCCAAGAGGGGTCCTTCATCTTCATTCCCTGCCCTAAATAGTAACTTTGGCCTGTATTTTTATCTTATCCTCCAAACACCCTATAGAAGCAAATAGGTCATGGTGTATTTATCATTCCCATTTTTCAGAGGGAGAGAGCTAGGGCTCAGAGACGAATATCTGACTTACCCGAGGTCACTCCTACCCTGTCCAAGCATAGTGCTTGAGGTGAGTTGGGTGCAGTGGGAACAGTTTCTGGCCAAGGGAAGGGAGTCATCGTGCCTCCAAGGACGGGTTGGGGAGAAGGGACTGCCCTTGAGCTTTCCCTGTGGCCCACCCGCTCTGGTAGTTTCAGCATCAGGTATGCGGATCTCAGAGTAATCCTCTCAAAGGAGATAGGGTAGACGACTGTGCTGAGGCGAGGAGACCCCCTCGGATGCTCCCAACAAAATCCAGGGTCCTTTCGGTAAGGCAAGGAGCCTGGCCGCTCTTCCGCCACTTGTGCAACTGAGTCATTTTTAAAATTGACTTCGTTTTGTCACCAACAGAACCTCATCTTCCTTGGCAAGTAGCCTGGGGAGAAGGCGAGTCTCGCGAGGAGGGAGCAGGGCCGCCCCCTAGCGAAGGGGAGAGACGCGAGGGCGCGGTCCGGGACGCTCGCTGGAAAAGCCCTGGAAATCCGGGCTGCCGCTGGTGTCCTTCGAGGCTGCCCGGAGCCTCCTGGGCTCCCGAGGCACCCTCCGCTGTGGGCTCAAGGCCCCCGCGCGGCCCTCCTAGCTGAGTCACGGCCAAGGCGAGGGGCCTCTTCGCCGCCGGGCAGCAGTGGTTTGATCAGTCAAGGTACTGTCGCGAATCTCACCCGGTACCCACGGCCCTGCCGCAGTACAATATGTCGGCAGCATGCTAATTGCTTTAACCTAGTTTCAGACCCACCGAGGGGTTCCTCGCGCGCCGCGGGTGCCATGGACCTCATCCAAGTGCAATTAAAGCGAGGCCGCGAGCCCGACCCCGAAGCCGGCCTGGCCAGACACGCGGAGATTCTAGGTCGAGAAGCTCCCAGGCGGCCGTTGGCCATGGACCTTCTCACCTCTTTCAGCCTTCGCAGCTTCTCCTGGCCCTCCCCCGAACCATGGAGATTTCACACTGGAGACAGAATTTGGAAAAGAGAGAAAATAATTCGATTTTGTCCTGTAATAGAGCTCCATTAAACATGAAAGTTGCTTTGGCACAAATGCTTCTATCAGGCATGTAATCTCATTACACTCATTAGAAAGTCAAATGTTAGGCCGACTTCAACTTAATTATAACTTATGTAAGTATTTTACCGTATTCTTCATCTGTGTAGACCCGCGTTTCAACTGGGTTGGGTAATGTGGCACTCCGCAGTTAAAACACTACCATCATTGTGATGTGGCACCTTTTATTTTGCGTGCCATTTTTTTTTTTTTTTTTTTTTTTTTTTTTTTTTTTTTTTTTTTTGTGATTCAATGCTTCAACACATCCTTTAGTGCGGTGCAGATGAAGCGGAAGAGCCGGGCTGAGCGTGTAAAACACCAGGGTCTCTATCTTGTCACTCTTCTGTCCTGACTTGGCAAGTCCCTTTAAACACAACCTTCAAAGAGACTGACAGCTTCTTTTTATTTACTCATAATCCATTCATTCTAGTGTAGCAATTCTTAAAAAAAAAAACAAACCACTGCGGCAGTAAAAGCAGAACAAACGTATCATTTCAGAGTCTCTTTTGGCGTCAGAGAGGCCCAAGTTGCACTTGGTGCACGAGAGCAGTTCTCCTTGTGGCCGCGCCAGGCTGGAGAGCCTCTGGCCCCGGGGCAGCTCTGGCCAGTAAATGCAGCCTGGCACTGGAAAGATCAGTGTGGGGGCAGTTTGAGTGACAGGTATTCAGAGGTCCTGCTAAGTCCACACATTTCTTCCAACTTAAAAAAAAAAAAAGAAAGAAAAAAGTTATGTATGAAAATAACTGGATAAGCCAGACTTCTGGATGGCTATGGAGACGTTTTGCTCAGCCTCGCTCTTCTGAGCACCCACCAGCTCCAGCTTGAGCCCCAGCCTGGGACCACCAGGGGAAAGAGGTTTGAGTCCTCACTGTGCCTTAGTCCATTTAGCATAATAAAGAGGCTGCAAACCCAGAACCGGGTACGTTTTTTCGATCTCTGCAGGAGAGCTAGCTAAGTCTTTCCCCTGTGGTGTAGACTCCAGTGCTGGGACTGACTGTGGGAAGAGGGAGTACTGGAAAGGAGTTGCTGAAGTCTTCTGAAAAGAGAGTTTGGGTGAGGTGCCCTCCCTTCCCCCAACACCTTGTCCCCTCCCACCAAATATAACTATTCAATGCCAGTCTATCCTGCTGGTCTCCATCCTAGGTTGCACCGCCTCTGGCCTCAGTGGCATCAGAGTGCCAATGGCTCTCCTTAGTAAAAGCCCCTTCTTCTCATCCCCCTCTCTCCCCTACATTTCCAGTGGGCATTAGGGTCAGAGTCCTCCTCCTTATTACCTTAAAAGGTATCACACATCATGAAAAGATGCTTTCTATTTTCAGAGGCTGGAAGCCTGAGGCATCATACTTCTTCCCTTTTGTTTCTCATCAGAAAATTCTTAGTTCTGACATGAGGTGTGGTGGGGTGGCTGGGGGGGGGGTGTCAAGGGAGGCCAGCGGAGGAGAGGGGAACCACTTCCCCATCCCAAGGAGCCCGGTGGCCTCT
>PITA01001144.1:102500-212305 GCA_004023965.1 Spilogale gracilis
CTAAACCTGCCTCTCGCGGGGGGGTCTTCGCCCTTGGCTACTCTCCGCAGCTTCACGCCAACCCACTCCCTGGGGCTTCGGCACCTGTTCCAAATAACCTGTTGCGCTGACTTCCTTTTGGAAAGGCGCCGGCGTTCTGCTTGACGGTGGCGGGGCTGTGTGGAGGCCCCCAGGCGCCAGGGGAAAGCTTAGATTCCCTACTAATGGGAGGCAAACTCGTAACCACGTCCTGTGGCTCGCAGTGTGTTTCGCCTCGTCCTGTGTCCGGGGAACCCAGGGCGTCCTGGGCACGCCTGCACTTGGCCTACCCTGGGGACTTCTTATGTAGCTCTTGGTAATTTGGGAGAAAGGTCTAGACTAAGATCGGGATTAGAGACTCACCACCGGCTAATTAAATCCTCTTTTCTCCTCACCACACCCCCACCCCCAAACCTTGCAGCCGGATAGAAATCTTTAGTCTCCCACCCCCACTTTCAAGTGCTCCTGGAGAAAGCTGGTTACTTTTGCATCACTGCCTGAGACGAACTGGTACTGGGAGCATTCATTCTCACTCTGGAAGTCACTTTTTAAAAATTATTTCTAGTTTTACGCTATCTTAGCAGGGATTGCACCGGAGCCCCTTTGGCTCCTTTCTTGTTTGGACCACCGAGTGTCCCTCAAATAGCGAGGTAACCAGCTTCAGAGGACAAGCCTTTGAAATTGGATTCTGGTGATAAGGCAAGCTGGGAGATGTTTCTGGAAGGAGTTTTCTTATGAGATCCAGTTGGGCAAGCCTTGTGAAATGGATGGCTACAGTTTGTTGGCATTTGGATTTTCAAAAAGACATGTGGACTTCCATGGGGGCAACTCAGAAAAAATTTATGCCCTGACATAAATGAGGGCCACCTGCCTATACTCCCTCACCCAACTGTGGTGCATAAAACTAAATATTAGAGTTCAAAAATCAACATTTTGCCCAATAACAAACATGGGATGTCTCTAAACACTTATCTGGAAGTTTTTCCATACTTTTGAAAGCATACTTGCCGCCTCATTTCTTGGATGGTTGCTCAATAGACACCCTGAGAGGCTGGCTGAGCTACCCCCTCCCCAGCTTTCCCCCTTGCCTGCAACGCTTTCATCTAGGGCTTGAATTGTGTTGTCAAAGTTTAGTAGACGAAAGAGGAGGGGGCATGAGAACGGGGGAGGGGGGTGTCTTGAAAAGTCTTGGAAATCGGTATATTTTGCAGGTGTAGAATGTGCCTAATAACCATGGCTAGTGCGCGCTCCCCAATGGCGAGGGTATGACAGGGACAGCTGGCTCAGTTTTCAGTGTGAAAACACCCCCTCGGTGGACCAAACACAACGACACTGACCTTTCCGCGGGGGGAACCAAGATGTGCCTTTGACTGAATTAGCCATAAAGACGTCTTGCTATGACTTTTGTTTCTCACGAAAGCAAAGAAATATTGCGTTTAATATGAGTGGTACTGTTCACAGCTTTTCCGTGCCCCTTAAGAAATATTACAGTGCTGATTTACTGGCCCTCTTCTACAGAGCTGGCCCCAAGGCCGAGGGTGGGGGGGATGGGGTGGCAAGAACAGAGGAGGAAAGCAGTAGAGGCAGCCCTCTGAGCTGCCTGTTGCCTGTTTCCAAAGTTCTCTCTTTGCAGCGGCAAATTTATCAATCTTTTCATCTGACAATACTCAGAAATATATCACTGTCATCCAGAGTTGTTTGATAGATGATCTATAGGCACACCAGCCTTTTCCAAGGTCAAGTTGAAGATTCTTGTTTGCTGTTTAACTGGGTGGATTAAAAACTCAGAACAATGCCTGCCTGTTAAATTTTCACTTGTTCTCATGGGGCATTCGAAAGCAAGTTTTCCTACTGACCAGTATGGGGACGTTCCATCCTCTTGAGCTTCTGAATTCAGCAACCAGGGCTTGGCAAGGAAATCAACAAGAGAAGAAATGAGATTTAACCTTAGCTCTTGCAGACGCCAAAGAGATTAAGCCATCTTTCACATCTCCTCCAAGTGTGTACTAATTTTTCTCTGCATGTCGCGAGCTGTTATAGCCACACGCATCTCATTCAACTTTCTGCCTTTATTCTAGCGGGAAGCTGCAAATCCCTCCCCTAAAGTAGGAGCGCAAAAATGCCATGGCCACTCTCATCTTTGTCAGCACACAACCTGTTGCTCTAAGGACGTTTTAAATTAAAGTAGACCACTAAATCGTCATGTTTTATGGTCATATTTATTATGTTTTTAATGGAAACATTGGCTTCACAGTTTCTTCTATATCTGCGATGATTGATTTTTTTTTATTCAGCCAACTTTTATTTACCTTGCAAAAATGTTCTGGACCAATGTGATAAATTACAGATATGCAAATTTCTTTGAATGGTGTTGTAAGTGTGTCTAGCTGGAGCTGAATAACTCCTTGCAAGTCAGTCTGTGCGCACTCAGGACCCCAGGGAGCTGATCAAAGCACCCATTCTCTTTCATCCCCGGTATTCTCCTCTAAACTATTTCGATACAATATGTTTCCATGATGCACTTAATGTGCTAGGGACATAGAACTCATTACAACCTAGCTAGTTCTGCCGACCTCTTTGTTCGGAGGCAGAAAGTCAAAGAAAAAAGGAAAAGCGTTGCCAGTTGCCAGCTTTCTGAAATGCTAAAGCATGCGTCATTTTTCACCAGGTCTCGTCTTAATATCCTCAAAAGACAAACTATGAAACCGGCCTCAGCCCTTTCTGGCATTAATTACACTGCTGTCCAGCCAATCTGTTTTTCCTATTATATGCATTTCTCAGCAGGGATTTTTTTTTTTTTTTTGCAAGACTAATGCAGCTGCAAGTTAAACTATGAATGCATTTTTATCGCTATGGAAAAAAAATAAGTGAAAAAACTGCAAAACATACAACTGAACTTTTTAAAGGCTTCTGGTAGATAACAGATTAGGTTCAAACTTTGGAGGTTTTTTTGCAATTTATGTAAACCTGAAACTGACCAGGAGCCTTGGGCGTTTCCAATGCGCTCTCAGTGTTCTGTGGAGTACACTCTCTGTGTCATTTGAAATTCTGCTTTGGTACTCAGATATATCTTGAAGGTGAAACCCTTGTTTGTGCTGTCTGTGCTGCACCCAGCGAGAAGGCTGCTTCCAAGGAATTTCTGTCTAGGCTAATAGTACATAGAATATAAATTCTATTTCATTTCCCCCGTTTTTTGTAGGGTCGATTGGTTGGTGGAAATGGCTGGCAGCCAGTTCTGGGAAAGATTCCAGACCTGACTCCGATTAACCCTCTCTGGTGAAACTCTGCTGGAAACCAACTCACCAGCAATTGCCATTAATCTACTTACTAATTAAGCCAATTCATTTCTAAAGGAGAAAAATTCCTTTCTTTAGCCAAACTGATGGGAGGAAATTTGAAAGAAGCGCCAAACTGTGTAACTGTAATTCAGCCAAGGACTGCTAAAACAAGGTGTTGATATATAGCAGCAGATTTAAAACAAGTTTCTAGGGCAACACTCCTTTGGAGACGGTGGCATATAGTGCATAGTAGATGAAGCTCGAATAATGCTCTCCAGCGCTATGCCACCCCATGTACTTGCGTTGAAAATAACGCGTCTCTCTCCAATTAAATCTTGTGTCTTTTACGCACAGATAAATTGCCTCTCTAGCATTCTTTCACACCAGAGTCTATCAGCTTTATGTGACAGCTACCATAAATATATTTCTTGAGACTTAATAAATCGCTCTAGAAATCTGTAATCCAGAATCTGCGTTTCTGAAACCGGGGCTACAGGCAGGGCCTAATTTGTAGTTAGGGGAACAGAAGAGACCCAGCGGAACATTACGCACGTTAGAAAGCAAACTGGCCTTTCAGCAAACGGTAGCGGACATTCTGGAAAGGATAATATGTGACTCTTGGCCTTGATACTTACTGGGAAGCAAAATTCCAAGGGGTTTCCCACTTACCAAAGAATTGTTAACAGCTTATAAGAAGGCTAGAACATAAAATAAGGGTCAACTACCCTAGACGAAATTTAAAATCCCCTTGGACCAGGTGTTAAGGCTCCCCTTCATGGGGATTAGTTGGTAGGTGGGAGGCAGCAAATCAGTTTGCTTTTGTGTTACAGAGATGCCCTGGATGGAGAAGAGAAGGAATGGAAGCTCGGTGCCTTAAACTTTTTAATTCAAGCCCATCCCTTCCCACCCTAAGGCTCTCCGGGCACACTGCTGAGCCCAGGAAAGTGCCCCCCACCCTAGGGATTTGGCAGCCCCTCAGAGTCTGTGTGTCACGCTAACCCATCATGAGCGAGCACCTGCCGGAAGGGCTTGGAAAAGTGTTCACAGTGGGCACACATCGCGTTCTCTTCACTTCAAGTGTGGGTCTCCAGTGAGTCCACATCACCTGGGGAGACAGAATGGTGATGTTAGAAATGCCTGGGAGGTATTATTCCTTGTCAGGGAAGCAGGGCTTAGGCCGCTGGGACGGGGAGGGCCCGCTCTGTGGTCCCACTTGCATGGTGCAGCCCCGAGCCTGGCCCCATTACTCAGTAGCATCCATATCATTGACTGGGGTGTTCTGGGGTATTGATGGCTTTTCCAAATCCTCTTCCTCCGGCGTTTCTGACAACCTCCCTAAAAACATGGTAAAAAGAACAGACATGAATTTTCTTTTACTTGCTATACACAAACCATTTCCCACTCCCCATGTGGATCTCTTTGCCTCATGTTTAGTGGGTCCTCCCAGCTCTGGCCCCAGCTGGGGGTCACTTCAGTGACCTGAAGGAGGGGTGGGAGATCGGGGGAAGGGGCGGTCGGGCGGTCAGATGCTCCTTGGCCTTCAAACAAGCTTGCGTCAGTCAAGTTTTCCTCTGAGATGGTTTTCCTGCCCTAGACTGTGGAAATGGTCTTAAGAGCCTTTGACGGAGGCCAGTAAATGACCTTCTGCTGAGGGTCCCTTTCCTAGAATTAGGTGCAGTTATAACAGAATTTTAAAAGGCAGGGTTTGTCTTATGTGTGGGCCCAAGGATCTAACTAAGGTTTAAATTTCCATTTGCATGTTCAATCTTTCCTCTCTATGGAATAGAAAACTGCATGAGAAGGAAAGGAAACCCTATTGTCAGGGAGGGGTTTTGAAGTTAGGGAGAGGGGAGGATCCCCCCCCCCCCACTCAGGCTGGGCTCTCTGCTCCATAGGGAGGGACATTTACCTGGTGTGTAAATTGTGAGAAAAGCGTTGGGGGTCTGAGACAGGAAAGCCACAACATGGGATGTGATGTTCCCGCTTTGAAGGGGAACAAAGGCCCCCAAGCTAATCCCAGTGAAAGCCAGGAGCGGGGACAAGGCAACAAAGAATTGCAGCCTGTGGTCACCGGTAGGTGTCAATGTGGACACTTGGAGCCGGGGCAGTGGGAGAGGGGGACACAGAGACAGGCTGTCATTCCAGGGCTTAACATGAACAAAGATAAAAACGTGACAACTTCGCCTTTCAATGGTTGGGAGGTTCAAAGTGGAGTGCTAGGGAGTCTATCTGGGTCAAGTCTCTTCTGAAATAGGGCCTTTCTTCTTTCGAGTCAAGTATCAGCTAGGGAAGTTCTGCGGTCCTTTTCCCAAGGTAACTTTTTGGACTAAAAGAAGAAGTCTTCAAAATAACCTCCAACTCCACCCACTAGCCCGACATGAAGAGGCAGAGCTTTCAAGATTCCTAGGCATCGTTGAGAAGGTGTTGTTTTCCGCACTCCAGAGACTCAAGTGGCTGCAGTAAGCCTTTGTGAACTTGAACAGCCTACCTTAACCTTTTGGTTAAAGTTTGTGTGTTCTTATACACATCTCATGGCAAGAAATAACATTTCCTTCGATGAAACTGGGCATCCATGTAGCTGAATCCAGAGGTGTCATAATTTAGAAAGTATTCATCTGACAAAGACATTTACCATTGAAGGAGTAATGGACACCTGATAGAATGAGTACGCCCAGGATTTCAGACTCCCTGCTAGAAATCATCAGACACAGCATTTGCCAACAAACGGATCTCCTCTATAATCTGGGAAAGGTAATCGGGAATCTTCGGCTAATCCAACTGATTTGCTGACATTATCTCAGAGAACTAAAAAACGGAACTGACGACGGATGATGTTTATCCAAAGAACTCAGAAATGTCATTTCCTTCAAATTCTGCCATCAAACCCAAAAGACAAGTTTAAAAATCATAATGGAATAAAATTCTGAGTTTTTTTAGTTGGAATAAGTCTCCTAAACGATCAAAAAAAGGATGTAAATATCCTTAAAAGACTAATGACATTTCACAGGTAATGCAATTTAGAAAGAAACACTTCCATGTTTTCTTTTCCAACAATGTGCATTTTTGTAAACTGCTATAAATTGCAATTCAAAAGCACTGATCTCGCCATCCCCAATCATTTTTTATACTGATCAAATGAATGCAGACACTCCCATTTGGGAGGGGCGACATGACATTTCACTTGGCAGTTCTAAACAGGTCACAGACCTTTCGCAGACCCTAAGGCAGTGGGAGGGAGCTCTTTGCTAAACCGTGTAACCAAATCAAACCAATGGTTACCCCTTTTCAAAACCATTGGAATGGTTTGCACAATGCTATTCACATAGCAGCACAGAAACTGAAAGGATGGTCATCCAATGGAAATTTCTTTCCTTTTGTTTAAACTTGCAGAGCTCAAAAAAGTCATACTTCGAAGGAAAACAATGACATTTACTATGATAAAAATCATAGGCAATACACATGCATGCTTATTGGCATAGCACGCCATAGTTGTAGACACCCCCGGGTACATATGTACATGCACATGAATGTATGGATATGTATGTATATTTATTGGAGATGTTGCTTTGTTTGAAACCTTGGGCACAAAGACACAACATGGCTGCCCTGGAGATGACCTATTGCTTTCAAGTTGCTTGAACACATCAGAATTTCCATTGTTAGGGTTGATTAATTGAAACTGATAAGTTACCATGAATAAAGATTGTTTTTCTGTTTAATGTGGTGGGCCTGATTCGGTAAATGCCTCATTCATGTAGCTTTGCGGTGCGGCATATGGGCAAGAGTCATTCAGTATCACAAACATATACAATTTCTTATGCCTGTATGGGCACAGCCAAAAGGCCTTTTTATTTTAATGACAAAGTTTCAATGAAAAATTCCATTTAAAGAGTCACCAGTAACATGAAGTGCGATTTTGTAATTTATACTCAGAGTTTCTATGTTTGAGTTGCTATGAGTAGTTTTAAAAATGTAATATCTAAATACAGTAAAAAAAAGATGCATATGTCCAACTTATACCATAAGTTATTGGGAATACAGCAGAATTTATCTTAAATTTAGCAGGTATATGAGGAGAAAACACTTTATTCTCTGATGCCACCTGTGTGCCCTACCATCGATAAAGTTACCATAAATGTTTCACTGAGATGTCACCGGCGGTACCTCCTCTTGCCCCAGTTTACAACTAAATGCAAAGGAGGTTGGTAAATAACATGCCAACTTCCTGACGTCTTTTTTTTTTTTATCTTAATGAATACAACAAGGAGACGATATTTAAGAATAATTTAGGGCTATCACTTGAGACATCCATGGATTTATTAAGTTCTCCATAATTTAATTATTGTTCTTAAAAGCTGGCATCACTTTTTAAAGTGTTAGCCAAATAAAGACTATCAGGATATAGGTTTCTAAATTTTTCATGATGATGTTGCACAGAAACCCTTTTTTCCCCCTTTTTCATTTAGGCTGCTTGTGTAATCACCAGAAGAGGACTCACAAAAAAATATGAAAGACATGCAAATGAGCTAAGGGAATGACTGTAATAAACCATCAAAGAGTTACCATATTCAGCTTTTAATGTCTTATCAAATAAATTCTCTGGTCATTCATGTCCATGAAACAGTTCAAGTTCACCCAACATTTCTCAATTAGATTAGATGGGTAATCTCAGTTCAGCTCTTTTGGAGAGTAATCAACCACATTGGTCACAGCTGACCACCGCTAGTATGTGTCTCATAAAGGACTGGATGTCCATTGGAAAGCTAATCAGTGCACCGTCCCTTGTAAAATTCCCTCCTGCATTTGGAAGTGATAATCTGTATCTAATTTTTAAAGAAAAATTTACTCTCTTTTCACTCTTCTGAGACCAATTTCTTTTCTGGACCTGAATAGAGATCATTGGTGCAATAGTACCAAATAGCTCTGGTATGTGTATAACAAAAACCCACCTCTTTGTAGAACATAACAAATTATGCAATGTTCACAGATGTGCTCACCATTGTGCCTTTTGTGAGAAAATGAAGACCCAACTCTGTTCCCCACCCCCCTCTTTATGAAAGACCAGGCTGCCAACACAATCTGTCCTAATCCTAGAGAAAAATAAATACATGTAATAGGGCAGCTTTAGGTACTCGTTTTTAAAGTGATTTTCATTTGGACTTTCGGTCTATGTAATTTTCACAAGTAGGAATTTGAAGTTCCAAACAGCTATTTATTCCAACAAACAGGAGAACTGGAGAACCGCCTGGGGCCTATGGATGAAAACATTAACTCTTTCTCTCACCCACCTCTGTAATTTGGGTCTTTTGTGGAAATGTTTTTACCCAATTTCCTGGTTACATTTATAGGTTACCAAGGAAATTTAGTAAAGCTTCAATGATAATTTTTAAAATCTACACATGAAAAAGATTTTACATCTTGCATCTGTATTTTGGCTTTGGATTATCCTCCCCCCTCCCCCCCCGAATTTTTGGGCTGTAATTGACAGACAGCACTGTGTAAGTTTAAGGTGGATGGCATGCGGACTTGGTTTAGATATACCGTAAAATGAGTACCACGGTAAATTTAGCTAACATCCATCACCTCATAGAGATTTTTTTTTGTAAATTCTTCTTGTGATGAGAACTTTTAAGATGTACTCTCTTAACAACTTTCAAATATAGGGCATGGTGGTGTCAACCATGGTCATTCTGGTCTACATTACATCCCCAGTGGCTGTTGATCTCATAACTGGAGTTTTTGTCTTTTGATGGATCAGCTTCCTTCAAGCTTTATTCCATCTTTTGCAAGGGGAGCTATAAATAGAGAATTCGGAGTAAGGAGGTAGCAATTTCTGTGATGTGCTAAGGACTCCAGAGAAGCGTTCTCAGACCCACCCTACCTAGCCAAACTATGTAACTCCTGGTATTTCTTTTATTGTATGCCCTAGTCTTTGAATTTAGGGTACAAATTCCAAAGACTAAGAAGACTCTGCATTCTGAATGCCTACCCCAGGGCTTCACTTACAGTAGGCACTCACAACACCTGTGCACTGGCTGAATGAATGGAGCAAAGAAGAGAAGGTGAAAGCCAGAAAGATAAGCCTGACTCCCTGGGTCCATGGCCTTTGCAGTTCCCCTGACATTGGCTCTGCTCTTGGTCACCCATTCGCTTTGACTAGTGGGACAGGAGCAACTGTGGGGCCAGCGAGACTTAAATAGCCCCTGTGCTTTGGAGCTTGCTCTCTCTTGCTGCTCTTGAGAACATGAGCCCACCGTGATCACAAGAATGGGTTTGCCTGTTCAGTGATGAGAAATACAAGGTTTGGTTACCCTGTCACCCTAGTAGATAGCCAGCCTAAGGCCATCGATGGCCAACTAGCCATGGAAGATGAGTGCAGCCAGACCAGGCAGAAGACCTGCCACCTAGCTGAAGGCATATATATATAAATGCACTGCAGCGTGGAATAGCATGAAATAGCAGGGAACAGTAAGTCATTTGTTAGGACTAGATTAGAGAGCCCAAGTAAGGGAGAGGTAGCTATTACAAAATGTCTTATAAGCTAAACTGAAAAGCCTGATTTAATCTTGAAAGTCTTAGATATCTACTGAAGGATTAAGCAGGAGAAAACAAAATGTGCAAAAGTGAACCAAAAATAAAATCTTTAGTGACTCCAACATGAAATATTCAGAGCATGGATAGAATTGGGTGACCAGGAGAGGCTGAGAAGGATGCTCTGGGAAGTAGGAGGAGAATGAAAACAGGTTGGTGACTTGGAAATCAAAAGGAGAGCATCTTAAGAATTAAGGGGGACTTGGGGCACCTGGGTGGCTCCTTTGGTTAAGCCTGAGCCTTTGGCTCAGGTCATGATCCCCGAGACCCGGAATCAAGCCCGCATTGGGCTCCCTGCTCGGCAGGAAGCCTGCTTCTCCCTCTCTCACTCCCCCTGCTTGTGTTCCCTCTCTGGCTGTGTTTCTCTCTGTCAAACAAATAAAATCTTAAAAAAAAAAAAAGAATTAAGGAAGACTCATTAGTAACAACATGCTGTGGGGAGAGGGCGGGGTGCAGTCAAGTGAGAGAAGTAGAAACCATTTTCACATTTGAATGATTTTGAGGACCTGGGTAAGAGCTGCGTCAGTGAGATGTAAAGCCAGAAGACAAAGGGAGTGACTGGAGAAGGGGAAAGAAGGACAGAGAAGGGGAGAGAGCAAGTTCTGTTTGCTCTCTGGAAGGCTAAGTGTTGAGGTAGGAGGACCAGAAGGCACTTGCTTGTAGAGGAAACAGTAAGAAAAGGAAGTGTGGACATGTTTATAGGAAGGGGGCACTGGGACTTGGTGGGATCCTTTAGTCTGAGGACAAATTGGGATTTTGTGAGTTAGTAACTGAAGTTCATAACAGTATAAGTTTAAGTAGCGTGAATTTCAGATTCCCTTTTATTACACATTTGTTGATCACTTACTGATGGCCAGGAAAATGTCAGGCGAATTGATACATAATTTATACACAGGTCTTTTCACATTGGATTCCTTAATACTAGAATGTATTTTGAAGCTTGGAAGAAGTAACTTTTTAATGAATCAAGGGGAAATGTCTCCTTTATGGTCAAAATTAAGAGCAGAGCATGTAAAGTGGAAACATAAGGTCACTGAACCCATTTGGGACAGTGGCTGTCCATCTATTTATTGTGAACATCATGGAAGTTATTAAGTTGCCGTTCCGTGTTAGCTTCCTACAGCTGCCATACCAAAGTAACACAAAGTGGGATTTAATGCAGTCCTTACCAAAATACCAATAGCATTTTTCACAGAACTAGAACAAACAATTCTAAATTTTTTAAAAAAGATTTTATTAATTTATTTGTCAGAGAGAGCAAGAGAGCACAAGCAGGGGGAGTGGCAGTTAGAGGAAGAAGCAGGCTCCCCTCTGAGCAAGGAGCTGGAGGTGGGACTCAATGCCAAGACCCTGGGATTGTGACCTGAGCCAAAGGAAGACACTTAAATGACTGAACCTCCCAGGCATTCCCTCAAAATTCTAAAATTTTCAGGAAGCCACAGAAGACCTCAAATGGCCAAAGTCATCTTGACAAAGAAAAAGAAAACTGGAGGTATCATAATTTCAGATTTTAAGTTATATTACCAAGTGGTAGTAATTAAAGCAGTATGGTACTGGCATAAAAATAGACACAGAGATCAATGGAATAGAACAGAAAATCCAGAAATAAATCCACAACTATATGATCAATTGATCTTTGACAAAGCAGGAAACACTATTAAATGGGAAAAAGACTCTTTGACAAATGGTGTTGGGAAAACTGGATAGCCACTTGCAAAAGAATGAAACCAGACCACTTACATTCACCATACACAAAAAGAAGCTTAAAATGGATTAAAGGCCTAAATGTGAGACCTGAAATTGTAAAGATCCTAGGAGAGAGCACAGACAATAGTTTCTGTGACATCGGCCATAGCAACATCTTTCTAGATGTCTCTTGAGGCAAAGGAAATACAAACAAGAATAAACTATTGGGACTACATCAAAAGAAAAAGTCTCTGCCCAGCAAAGGAAACAATCAAGAAAACTAAAAGGCAACAACCAGATGGGGAAGATAGATTTGCAAATATCCAGTAAAGGGTTAGTAGTCAAAATACACAAAGAGCTGATGCAAGTCAACATCCAAAAAATAACCCAATTAAAAAAATGGGCAGAAGAGATGAACAGACATTTCTCCAAATACATACAGATGGCCCAGAAACACGTGAAAAGATGCTCAACATCACTCATCACCAGGGAAATGCAAATCAAAACTACAATGAGATATCACCTCACACCTGTCAAAATGGCTAAAATCAACAACACAAGAAACATCAGGTGGTGGCAAGGATGTGGAGAAATGGGAACTCTCTCTCCTACTCTTGGTGGGAATGCAGACTGGTGCAGCCACTCTGGAAAACAGTATAGAGTTTCCTCACAAGTTAAAAAGTAGAACTTCCATCCAGTAATTTCACTACTGGGGATTTGCCCCAGAAATACAAAAACACTAATTTAACACTAATTTAAAAGGATCCCTGAACCCCTACATTTACTGCAGCATTATTTAAAATAGCCAAACACTGCAAGCAGCCTAAGTGTCCACCGACTGATGAAAGGATAATGATGTGGTTTATATATATATAAAATAGACACAGAGTCTATATATATATCCCATATATATAATGGGATATTGCTGAGCCATAAAAAGAATGAAATCTTGCCATCTGCAACAACATGATTGGAGCTAGAGAGTAAAATGTTAAGTGAAATAAGTCAAAGACAAATAGCATACAATCTCACTCATATGTGGAATTATTTTTTACCTTTTTTTTTTTTTAAGATTTTATTTATTTGACAGAAAGAAACATAGCCAGAGAGGGAACACAAGCAGAGGGAGTGAGAGAGGGAGAAGCAGGCTTCCCGCCGAGCAGGGAGCCTGATGTGGGACTTGAACCCGGGTCTCCGGGATTGTGACCTGAGTGGAAGGCAGTCGCTTAACCAACTGAGCCACCCAGGCGCCCCTTACCTCTTTTTTAAGGTAAGCTCTCTACCCACCCAAACTCATGACCTGAGATCAAGAGTCACAGGCTGTATATACTGAGCCAACAGGATGACCCTCATATGCGAAATTTGAGAAAGAAGACAAGGGAACAAAGGAAGGGGGGGAAGAGACAAACCAAGAAACAGACTCTTAAATATACAGAACAAAAGTGATGGTTGCCAGACGGGAGGTGGGGGGATGGGTGAAATAGGGGATGGGGTTTACTTCTTTTTATTTTTATTTATTTATTTGAGAGGGAGAGAGAGAAAGGAAGAAAGAAAGTGAGCCTGAATATCAAAGTTCCAAAATATACAAAGGAGTAGAGTGTAAGACAACAGCAAGATAAGCTATGAGAGCATGAACTCACTCCAGGTAAATTTTGGTTGATAAAATAGTCTGAAAAGAACTTTGAAATATGCCTGTGTACCAAAGAAATAATTGACAGTACCCATAAAAAAGACAAATTACGACACAAAACTGGCCAGAATAAAATAAGAACTAGTGGCTCTGAAAAAGAACCAATTTAAAAAGTCACGAAAATGAGACACCTTGGGACAAATGGGACAAATTAGGCACAGCTGAAGAGAATATTAATGCATTATAAGGTAGTACTGAGGAATCCATTCATATGCACAATAGAAAATTTAGATTAGATCCATAAAGAAGAGATAGGTGCTTTCAAAGAAAATAACTTAGGGACGGTTGTTTAAACAATATTTGAAAATGTAATAGCTGAGAAATGTCTAGATGTAAAGAAAGATACAAACCATTGGATCCAGATTGTACTCTGAATACCAGTAAGCTATGTGCGGTGGCATGGAGGGACTGGAGGGTACTATGCTGAGCAAAATAAGTCCGTCAGAGAAAGACAATTATAGGCTCTCACTCATACGAGGAATTTGAGAAACAAGACAGAGGATCATAGGGGAAGGGAAGGAAAAATGAAGCAAGACAAGACCAAACCATAAGAGACTCTTAATCTCAGGAAACAAACTGAGGGTTGATGGAGGGGAGGAGGGAGGTGAGAGGATGGGGTGACTGGGTGATGGACATTGGGGAGGGTATGCGTTGTAATGAGCACTGAGTATTATACTAGACTGTGATGAACCACAGACCTGTACCCCTGAAGGAAGTAATACATTATATGTTATTTTTTTCTTTAAAAAAGAGGGAAAATAAATAAATACACCATGGAATATACTGTAGTAAAGCGACAGACCATCAGGAGTAAAGACTAAACTTTAGAGCTACCATAAGGAGGAGCACCTGGGTGATGCAGGCAGTTAAGCATCCGACTCTTGGTTTCAGCTCAGGTCCTAATCTCAGGGTTGTAAGATCAAACCCCACGTCAGGCTCTGCAGTCAGTGCAGAGACGGCTTTACTTTCTCTCCCTCTCCCTCTGCACGCCCCCACTATCTCTTTTTCTCTCTAAAATAAATAAATAAATCTTTAAAAGTAAGTAAATAAGGGCACCTGGGTGACTCATTCGGTTAAGCCTCTGCATTCAACTCAGGTCACGATCCCAGGGTCCTGGGATGGAAACCTGCATCGGGCTCCCTGCTCAGTGGAGAGCCTGCTTCTCACCCTCCCTCTGACTGTTGCTCTGCCTGCTTGTACTCTCTCTCTCACTGTCAAATAAATAAATAAAATCTTTAAAAATAAATAAATAGATGCTACCAGGAAGAAAACATAAAATAATGACAAGTGATTGAAAAATTGACAACAGACTTCACATAACCCTGAGTAGAGACTCAAAGGCAATGGTGTAAATAACAAAATGTGATGGAAAAAAATAATTGTCAACTTAGAATTTCATATCTCACTCAAATACCATCAAGAGTGAATTGAAAATTTAGGAAAACATATTTTTTTAAAAAAGATTCTATTTATTTGACAGAGAGAAAACACAGTGAGAGAGGGAAAACAAGCAGGGGGAGTGAGAGAGGGAGAAGCAGACTTCCTGCAGAGCAGGGAGCCCGATGTGAGGCTCGATCCCGGGTCTCCGGGATCATGACCTGAGCCGAAGACAGTCGCTTAACCAACTGAGCCACCCAGGTGCCCCAGGAAAACATAATTTATCATCAATGGGGCTTCACTGAATTATTGCAGTAACAATTCTTAACATACATACACAAAAATATACACATATACATAAATATATACACTAAAACAGAAGAAATAGAGCTTATAATTTTTTTGACACTAACCATAGAAATATTTTTCTAGATATGTCTCCTAAGGCAAGGGACCAGAACAAAAATAAACTATTTGGACTACACCAAAAATAAAATCTTTTGCAGAGCAAAGGAAACTATTAATGAAAACAAAGGCAACCTACTAAATGGTAGAAGACATTTTCAAGTGATATATCCAATTAGGGGTTAATATCCAAAATACATAAAGAACTTATATAATCCAACACTAAAAAGAATAATAATCTGATTAAAAATAGGCAGAGGAACTGAATACACATTTTTCCAAAGAAGACATACAGATGACCAACTGACATGTGAAAATATGTTCAACATCACTAATCTTCAGGGAAATGCAAATCAAAACCACAATGAGATATCATCTCACACATGTCAGTATGGCTAAAATCAAAATGACTAGAAGTAATACGTATTGGTGAGGATGTGTAGAAAAAGGAAACTTGTGCACAGTTGATGGAAATTTTTGTTTCCTCAAAATATTAAAAATAGAACTACCATATGATCTAGTAATCCCACTACCTGGTATCTACTAAAGAAAACAAAAACACTAATTCAAAAAGATATATGCATCCTGTTTATTGTAGCATTATTTATAATATCCAAGATATGGAAGCAACCCAAGTGTCCACTGATAGGTGAATGGATAAAGATGTGGTACATAGGGGAGCCTGGGTGGCTCAGTCGTTAAGCCTCTGCCTTCGGCTCAGGTCGTGATCCTGGAGTCCTGGGATCGAGCCCCCATGTCAGGTTCCCTGCTCAGCGGAAAGCCTGCTTCTCCTTCTCCCACTCTCCCTGCTTCTGTTCCCTCTCTCACTGTCTCTCTGTCTGTCAGATAAATAAATAAAATCTTTAAAAAGAAAAGATGTGGTATATACACATATATACAATGGAATATTATCCAATCATAAAAAAGAATGAGATCTTGCCATTTGTGACAACATGGACAGACCTAGAAGGCATTTTGCTAAGGGATATAAGGCAGACAGAGAAAGACAAATAATATGATTTCACCCACATGTGGAATCTGAAAACCAAATTAAGGAATAAACAAAGACAAAGCAGAATCAGACCTATAAATACAGAGAACAAATTGATGGTTGCCAGAGGGGAGGGAGGTAGGGAAATGGACAAAATGAGTAAAGGGGAGTAGGAGGTCCAGGCTTCCAGTTATGGAAAGAGAAGTCACAGAATTAAAAAGTACAGCATAGAGAATATAGATAATGGTATTGCAATAGTGAATTTGCCCTATTAAGAGAGAAACAAGAGAAGAGTACCCCTGACTGCTCTATTCAATATCACAGCGACAATCCCAGCCAGTGCAATAAGAAAAGAAAAAATAAGTGGTATACAGATTGGAAGACAGAAGTTTTTAAAATTATAGATGATGTGGGACACCTGGGTGGCTCAGTCATTAAGCATCTGCCTTTGGCTCAGGTCATGATCCCAGAGTCCCAGGATCAAGCCCCACATTGGGCTCCCTGCTCGCTGAAAGCCTGCTTCTCCCTCTCTCACTCCCCCTGCTTGTGTTCCCTCTCTAGCTGTGTTTCTCTCTGTCAAATAAATAAATAAGATCTTTTTTTTTTTTTAAAAAGGTACAGCAAAGTACTGTAATTAAATTTTAAAAACATAACACTCCTGAGGAAAAAAGAATCTATACATTCCACTATCACTTATATAATCCTTGAAAATATGCCAAATGACATTATATGTGTGTGTGTGTGTGTGTGTGTGTGTGTGTGTATGCACGTGTGCACACACAGAAATATAAAATACACAAAATCAGGGCAGTGGTTGTGTCTGGGGAGGGAGAGAAGGAGAGAAATAGTTACCAGGGAGTTTCAATTCAATCTTCACTGTTCTATTTCTTTTATGAATCAAGCATGGCAAAGTCTAACAGAGTCAGGTGTAATGCAATTTTATGTTTTCTATATCGCTAGTATTTGAAATATTATACCGTAAAACTTAATGTCTATGAAGAAATTAACGTTTTTCTCAATTCATTCTTACTGAATGAGGAAATTAACATTTTTCTCAATTCATTCTTACTGATAGAAAAACACAAATAACAAAATTATTTTATCATTTTTTTGGTCACCTCTCACTTAGACTGTGGAAATTAATAGCAGACAATGCACTTTTCCCTATGACCTACTTTTTTCTATGCGCTTATTTCTTTTAAGATGAGAAAGAAGTTGTCCTAGCCAGGAACGTAATTAGCTGAGGACTGGAGTCCACTGCTATTTCTTTCTTTCTTTCTTTTTTTTTTTAAAGACTTTATTTTTTCATATGAGAGAGAGAGCCAGCCAGCATGAGAGCAGGAGCCAAGGGGAGGAGCTGTGGAAGAGGGAGAAGCAGACTCCCTGCTGAGCAGGGAGCCCTATATGGGGCTTGATCCCAGGACCCTGGGATCAACTCCCTGACCGGAAGGCAGATGCTCAACCAACAGCACTCCTTCACTGATATTTCTATACACTGATGCAAATACCCACCTTTCTAATCTTATTTATTCCCTCAGTTTCCAAACTTGGGTTTCCTCCAGTTGAAAGTAATATCCATCCAGTACTGTTCTCATTCAAAGATGTCATTTCTAGCTCAGTAAGGGTGCACGTGATATGCCCACAAATTTGCATGCATCTACACACAATACGTTGTGACACCCTTTCTCAATATTTTGTTATCACCATAATGTCTTATATGGCTCATCAGACCCCTTAGCTAACAGGGTAGCAACCCGGGTAGCTAAGGTGTGGGGTGAAAACAGTGGTCAGGGGTTATGGGGAGGCTGCTGTCCTCCTCCCGTGGTCCAACATGTGAATAACAATGGGCACCAGAAAGTCTTCTTGTCTCCTGCTTTATGCTTTGAAGAGGTCTCAGTACCAGTCTGGGGCACAATTAGGAATGTGTTTAGGGGCATTTATTAAATGAAACATTGCCCACAAATACTTAAAAGTATCACTAGACCAAATTAATACAAGACAGTCCTGATATCAAATTAAGAAAGTGCTCTTTAAAATATGTATATGTCTTAACCCTCTTTTCTGCTCCATTTTTACCATCTTGCAAATTCAAAATAATTTGCCTGCTTACTTATTTCAAAGATTAACACTGTGTGTTCAAAGGACAGATTACCTGTTGTTTTCCTTTTTCACATTTTTCAATCCCCTCTCTGACCAATGGACAGTGTTTCAGTTAGATAGAGAACCTCTAATTTTTGTGACTAATTCTCTAACCCAACTGGGGCCTCTTTTCTATGTCATTGAGAATTTGTGGTATTTGGAAAGCTGTTTTAAGGGACTCAGTATTCATCTCCCAGGCTTTCATTACCATCTAATACCCTAAATCTCGTGGCTCAAGGAGAAAATATCTCTAGAATATAGGTTTGAAGATCAAGAAAAATTCCTAAGGTAGTTGAGAATCAGCTCAAATCTCAAAGATAAGGATGACATTTCATAACTTAGAAATATACCATTTGAATAATAGGTAATTGGTGACAAGAGGGAAATAGTGGAGAGGTCTGGGGCAGTGATAACATTCACACTTATAGACCCCTTAATATATTAAGTTTAGTGAATCAGCTTACTTCTGGTACTCAAGTCATATTTATGATTAATTCTTTCTTCTAACATTTGTAATAGCCATCAGTTACATGCTAAATGGTGTTATTGTTTATGCAAAAATATGCATTTGAATATGAATTTGAAAACCTTACTAAATTATACCAATTACAGTTAAAATCTAGAAGTGATATATAAAATGATGCTAACACCATGCCTGAAATTTCTTTCACTTTTATCTTTTATTTAAGTTCCAATTTCTTATGTGACTCTTAACATTATTTTTGTGTTAGAAACAGGGGCCACTGAACTCCACTCTCCATAGTTATTTTTTACAAGTTGGTGGAAAACACATTTAGAAGAAAATTACTTTCCAAGTCCAGAGTTGCTTCAAAGGGTGTAAAGAAAAGTTTTTGACTTATTTCAAATACGTTACGATAGTTTCACAATTTTTAAAAGCCTTTAAAAACTACCTGTTCGATGTTTCTTCCCCCAACAGTTCGGAGAATGAACAAAACAATGTAATCTGGGTTTAAATTTGGGTTTCTCCTGCGCTTCAGATATTTATGTTTGAGCTTTCTCTTACTGACAAGCTATTTAAAGGGTCAGTGTTACTTTGAGGTTTTATCTATGAGATTCGTGTCTTTGCGGCTCATTAAGAACATTTCCAAAGATTACAATGTCAATAGCACCTAATTCCTGGACTGTGAGAAAGGTCTTCTTGAGTACATAGAATCTGTGTCAGTGCGCTGCACACAATGGGCAGCTCAGATCCCCGATTTTATCACAGTTAAGTAGCAAACAAATTAATAATGTTACCTGGGCTCTCTTGGGATCATTACTACTGCGTAAAAACTGCTTTGAAATTTTGCAGATAGTATCATACCTCACTTTTTATTCCCTTATATTAACAAGGATATAGTTCTCTCTCTCTCTCTTAGTTATGTATCTCTTTTTCTACATTTTATGAGTGACTCCCTATTCTCTTTAGAAATTTTTGGGTTAAAACTTGCAACATAATAATACGTCATTTTCGATCTGCTTAGAAAAGATGTACCACCTGATAGAACATTGTTTTGTTTTAAGATTATATTTTATGTTTCATTTCACTGTTTTCAAAATACCTATTGTGTATTTTAATGCTAATAATCAATTTTATTCTTCTACTTATGTTGGTAGAAAAATAATCATCGAAGAACCAGAGGACAGACTGGTTCTTGTAAATCACTAGACCAGCCTACTACTGAGAACATTATGGCTCTTGTGCGGGTGGGGAGCCTGGGGGTAATACGATCAATAGCTCAGAGGAAATAGGGATCAGCTGGGCACATAACATATATCTCACATAGTCCTCATCACAAAACTATGAGGTGGGGTCACCATCCCCATTTTCCACAGCAGAGGGACTTGAGTCAGAGGATCAGTAAGTAATTGGTTGGAGCTGGGATGAGAACTGAAGTCCTTCAGCCTCCACGATCTCTCTCCCACGTCCCACATTTTCCCCTTGCGTGTGGTTGAAGATGGGGCGACATGTTATGCATGAGTCTTGGGGCAAGTCGATAGAATCGAATGGTGACCAGCCAGGGCTCTGGGACCACACTGTCTGGGCTCGAATCCTGCTGTGTCACCTGTTTATGGTATCGTCCTGGTAGCCTACTAACCCTCTCTCCATCTCTGTCTCCTCTGTAGACTGGGGGAAACAGGAGTGCCAACCTCCGTGGCTAAAACATGAAAGACATTTACAGGAGGGCCTACGTCCACTAAATGTTTGCTCTACATAAGTCTCAGAAGAATCCCGTAGTGTGAAAGAACAACCCAGGAACCTCTTAGGTTCTTTGAGGCAACAGTGAGGATCCTGTTAACAGGGAGACTATAGATTCATAGGTACTTAAAATATTAATATTCTATTTATATATTCTAAAAATGGAACTCAAAACAATGGTGACTTTAGAGTTCTATTTGGGGTCCATCACTAAGTAAGTTATAGTAATCTCCTGTGCTATAAAAAGAATAAATATTTATCTATAAATCAGGTATATACTAACCATGTGGCTAAATGCCTATTTTTAAAAAATATTTTATTTATTTATTTGACAGAGAGAAACACAGCTAGAGAGGGAACACAAGCAGGGGGAGCAAGAGAGGGAGAAGCAGGCCTCCCGCGGAGCAGGGAGCCTGATGCAGGGCTCCATCCCAGGTCTCCGGGATCATGACCTGAGCCGAAGGCAGTCGCCCAACCAACTGAGCCACCCAGGAGCCCCTAAATGCCTCTTTCATAATGTATTTGTGAATTAGTGCTTGAAAATACTAATAGTGAATTAAACTATTTCCTAGGGGCCAGAAGGGGGTATCCAAGCATGTTAAGTATCTAAGAACCTTGGGGCGACTTGTTTCATGAAGATGATTTGGCCCTTTGAATGTCTAGTGCATATCTCATCCAGTAGCCATTACCTGTGTGCTAATGAGATTCACTGACTCCCTGAATTAGCAAATGTGTGATTCAGCTTTCCTCCTGGCATTTATGTATTCATTTCTATTCATTAAAAATTGAAAATTTATTTCCAGTAAATTTTGGATTAACTGGAATCCATTTAACTGGAAACTTGTGTTCACTGGATTATTTTCCCCACACTACCTTCATAGGGAAAAACATGGCATGTGGAAGTTGTATCAGAGATCCAGTAAGAGCACTTTCAGGGTTTTGCCCAGAGGCACTGGGTGAGACCATCATCACAACCATCTCCTCTACAAAGCAAATTAACATTCAGAGTGATAGGGCTTTGTGGCAGACAGCAAGATTACATTTGCTATTATTTAGTAAGGGAAAGGAACCGATTAAGGAACTATAGGAGGGTTTTCAGTGGACAGGGTAGAAATAACCATCTTTGGCAATCTTAGGGTTGAGGAAAGGGAGTGACGCTTGTTTCGGCTAGGGCTGCCTTGTATCTCAGGTGGCCATCAAGTTTCATCTGTCCTACTTTGGATCTTTGAAAAATGGTTTGCTTCAGCTGTGGAAAATCAATTCTAGATGCAAAACCCTCCACTGAATCTTTCGGGGTATGGAATGCTGCTGTTAATTAAACTCTCACATTAAAATGTCAGGCCAACCATAAATCAGGCCACAAATCCAACCGTCTAGATTTTGATGCTAGATCATGAGAGTCTCTCTTCTCCTACATTACTACATTATGGTGTTTTAGATCACTTACTGCATAGGTTAGAATTTCCAACAACTCAACAGATCTAATCTTATTTCTCTACACTTATTTAACTGTTGCTACCTTTAAAAGGTTCCAGAAAAATACTACCTATAATGTAAGCAGTGCAGAGAAAGCTTCTCTGTTGCATAGAAACTCAGAAGAAAGGTTTCCCTCTGCTGAAGCAGTCTAGTCTTTCAGTTAGCAGTGATCAATATTCAGAGATGCATCTTAGCATTCAGTGTATCTATATATTAGTTTTATAAACTGGCTGAAAACAAAAAAGCCATGCATGCATCCAGAATTCCAAATGCCTCAGGAAAACAAAAAGAAGGAGATGTCAGTCCAGACTAAGTACCCATTCTGTGTGTGAACCATTTTTTCCAATAATTAAGATTCTTACCTTTTGATAAAGGAGAAAAAAGCCTCTGGTCACTGACTACATTCATGTCTTTGTCCATCTGCAGGTAAAGCAAGAAGGGTCATTACTGAGGTTGAAGAATAACAACAAAGTCAATGTTCAATAGCAAAAAATAATCTACCTACCAAAAGTGTCTGATCACTTCTGGAAGATGTAGAACTTGTCATCAAGTTCATTTTAGACTGCACAAATAAAGGTTTTAATTTCTGAAAGACATAAAAGGTATGTATTGTGTTATCAAGGGGAAGCGATTATCCAATCAAACAGATGTAGGAGGTTCTTTGGCCCTTAATTAACCAAGATGTGAAAACTAAGCTCCCGATTTATTTGTTTAAATATGGCTGGAGAAATCCTTTCCTTGAAACCCTTGGAACAGACAGACCCCTTCCTTATTTGGGCTACTCTGAGAGAAAATTCAAGAAAAATGTTTTCTTCAGTGGCTGTTCTGACTCTACTTTTTTCTTTTTATCCCTTTTCTTTTTCTTTGAATACAGTTGACACATCATGTTACCTTAGTTTCATGGGTGTAACTTAGCGATCTGACCAGTTTGCATGTCATGCTATGCTAACCCCAAGTACTGTTACCCTCTGTTGCCTGATTCTACTTCCTTTTAATAATCTCCACCCCGTTTGGATTTACAACCTGTCACTGGCCAGGTGTCACAGGGTTGTCCCCAGCACCTCCTTACTCTGGGAGGCTATGGCAGGAGGTCCTGATTCCCAGGAACTGAATGATGAAAGTCCAGGGCCATCCCTTCCAGGAGCCCCAGCATGCAAGCAGAATTGTCCCCAGTGTCATTTACTGCAAAGCAAATGATAGCAATAGACATGTGTGGGTGAAAAGGATGAAAAGTACACTAAGCGCATTTATCAGAAAGAGGTTTGAGGTCCATGGATATACACTGGCAATTAAAGTGAAGTTTTCTCGCTGCAAGTCTTCTCTCTTGTCGATTGTGTGTGTGCATACATGCGTGCACAAGGGGTTGTTTGCATGTATTTTTCTGTTCTCCATAGCCCACTCCCACTCTCTTTTTGTTACCACACCAAGGAAATGATTTAAATGTTTTTTTAAAAAATATTTTATTTTTTTATTTAACAGAGAGAGATCATAAGTAGGCAGAGAGGTAGGCAAAGAAAGGAGGAAGCAGGTTTCCCGCTGAGCAGAGAGCCCGACGCGGGCCTCGATCCCAGGACCCTGAGACCAGGACCTGAGCTGAAGGCAGAGGCTTTAAGCCACTGAGCCACCCAGGCGCCCCTAATTTGGATATGTTCTTGCAAAAATATGTAACTTTTGTGCGTGCATTTTAATTTACACTCGTGGTATTATGCGCTATCCCATTTTGTTGACTCTCTAAAGCATAGCTTTCTGGTATTTTAACATCCCCCAAACTGGGCTGCATCTTGCAATAGATGGAGTGTCACAGAGTAATTGGCAGCGCTTTCCTTTTTAGAGACAGAAAATCTTGAACCAATGTTAAGCGCATTTAGATTCAAAGTGAAACCCAGTATGCCTTATGTATTCCCACTTCTCTTGCTAAGTACTAAATACTATGTTTTTAAGATCCATCCTTTCTGCTATGTATGCCTAAAATCAACTACTGCTCAGTATGTAGTTCTACCTGGCACTGTAGGCAAGTACCTGCCTCAGTTTACCTCTCTCCTCTCCTAAGACGGTCCAGGCCGTGCCACCATCTGCCACCGGCATCACTTCCCAGCTTCCTAACCTGCTTCCTTCCCCTGAAAGTCATCCCTTTAAAATGTTAAGTGAGATGGTCTGATTCCTCTGCTCATTAAATTAAAACACAGTTTTGTAAAACTTCTGTGGAGAAAATTATAACACTCGACTGAAATCAAACCTAGACAAAAGAAACAGCATGTTTATGGATTTGAACACTCTACCATAAAGATGTCAATTGTAACCAAATTGATCTAGATTTGATGCACTTCTAATCAAAATCCCAATTGAACTTTTTGTTTTGTTTCTTATGTTTCTGGGTTTTTTTTTTCTGTGAAAATTAACAATCCAATTCTAAACTTTATGGAAGTGCAAAGATCAACACAAGGTAGGGTATTTACCTTATCCAAAAAAGACTTCGAGATGTTAAATTGTGGCATATTAGTGCAAGAATAGACAAATGGAACATAGAACAGAATAGAGAGACAGAACCAAACTCTTACATACATGAACCCTTGATATAATTATAATATATATGACCAATGGAATTAGGTATCCAAGGAGAAGATGGACTTTTTAATAAATGGCGCTGGTTCAGTTGATTTTCTGTATTAAAAGAAAATGAAACCAGACATGTGTCTTTCTATATACTATCAAGTCTAAGTGGATTAAGCTTCTAAATATGAAAGGGAAAAAGGGAAAAAATTAAAGATCATAAAGCATGTATTTGTGACTAAAGATTAGGTAAGGTCTTAAACAAGACACAAAAATGTGAAGGCAAGAAAGAAAATATTAATTAAGTTAACATCAGGATTAAGAACATTTATTTATGAAAGATACCAAAATACCATCCAAAACTGGAAGAAGACATTTGCAACACATAAAACTGACAAATTATATAAATAATTTCTTAAAAACTTTTTTATTCATAATAAAGTCTTAAGATTTTATCTATCTAATTAATTAATTTATTATGTTCAGTTAGCCATCATTAGTTTTGATGTAGTGTTCAACAATTCGTTAGTTGCCTATAACACCCAGTGTTCATCCCAACACATGCCCTCCTTAATATCCATCACCTGGTCACCCCGTCCCCTCACCCTCCTGTTTTCTGTAAGCCTCAGATTGTTCCCCGGAGTCCCGAGTCTCTCATGGTTTGTCTCCCTCACTGACTTCTTCCCCTTCAGTTTTCCCTCCCTTCCCCTAATAAACTCTTTAAAGTTTTTAATTTAAATTCCAGTTAGTTAACATAGAGTGTAACATGAAAAATTCTAAATTCAATTAATTCAAACTTAAAAAAAATCCTAAAACAGGTCACTCATTTCTCCCACCCTCCACTCCCTGGCTCTTGGAACGCCCAGTCTGTTCTCTGCATCTGGAAGCTTGTTTTTTGTTTGTTTGTTTAGCTGGAGATACAAGAGAGATCATATGGTATTTGTCTTCCTCACTCTGATTTAGTTCACTTAGCATAATGCCCTCAGTGTCCATCCATGTTAATGCAAATGGCAATTTTCATTCTCTTTTATGACCAAAAAATATTCCTTTGTATGTATACACCAAATTTTCTTTATCCATTAATCTACTAATGGGAACTTATGTTCTTTCTTTATCTTTATAAATTATACTACAGCAAACATGGTATATAAAAATTTTTGGATTAGTGTTTTTGTTATCTTCAGAAGTAGAAGTGCTGGATCATATGGTAGCTCTATTTTTAATTTCTTAAGGAACATAATACTGTTTTCCATATTGGTTGCACCAATTTACATTCCCACCAGTAGGGCACAAGGATTCCCTTTTCTCCACATCCTCACCAGCTTGTCTTTTTGGTAATAGTCATTCTAACAGGTGTGAGTTGATATCTCATTATGGTTTTGATTTGCATTTCCCTGATGATTAATGATGTTGAGCATTTTTTTAAAAAAGATTTATTTATTTTAGGGGTGCCTGGCTGTCTCAGTCCATTAAGCATCTGCCTTCAGCTCAGGTCATGATCAGGTCCTGGGATAGAGTCCTTGCTCAGCAGGGAGCCAGCTTCTCCTTCACCTGCAACTCTCCCGTCTTGTACTCTCTCTCTCTCTGACAAATAAATAAATACTGTGCAAACAGGGTCAGGGGCAGAGGGAGAGGGAAAGAATCTCAAACAGACTCCCCACTGAGCATGGAGGCCATCACTGATATCTTGTAGTATCTTGGTCAAACTTATTCCTAAGTATTTTATTTTTTTGATGTAATCATAAATAGGATTGTTTTCTTAATTTCTCTTTCTGATAGTTCATTATTAGTGTAAAGCAATGTAACAGATTTTTGTATTGATTTTGTATTGTGATTATTATTTGTTCTAACAGCTTTTTTTTAAATACAGTTTTTAGGGTCTTACAAATATATTATCATGCCATCTGCAAATAGTGAGAGTTTTACTTCTTCCTTTCCAATCTGTTTGCCTTTTATTTCTTTTTCTTGCCTATTGCTTTCGTTAGGACTTCCAATACTGTGTTGAGTAAAATGACAAGAGTGGACATCCTTGTCTTGTTCTGATCTTAGAGAAAAAGTTTTCAGCTGTGGGCTTGTCATATATGCCTTATATTATGTTGAGGTCCATTCCCTCTATACCTGCTTTGTAGAGAGTTTTTGTTTTTAATCAAAAATTGTTGTTGATCTTCTTCAATAAAAGGAATGCTTTTTCTCCATCTATTAAGATGATCATGTGAGTTTTGTCCTTGTCACGTATCACACCGATCAATTAAAGATGTCAAACCATCCTTTCATCCCTGGCATAAATCCCATTGATCATGGTGAATGATCCTTTTAATTACTGAATTTGGTTTGCTAATATTTTGCTGAGAATTTTTGTATCTGTTCATTAGGGATATTTGGCTTGTAATTTTCTTTTTTTGTGTTATATCCTTGTCTGATTTGGTATAAGGGTAATATGGCCTCATAAAATGTGTTTGGAAGGTTTCTTTTCTATTTTTTGGAAGAGTTTGGGAAGGATTAGTATTGATTCTTCTTGGAGTGTTTGGTAGAATTTACCAGTGAAGCCACTGGTCCTGGGTTTTTCTTGTTGTTGGGAGGCTTTTGATTACTGATTCAATATCCTTGCTAGGAATCATTCTGTTCAGATTTTCTGTTTAATTAGGCTTCAGTCTTGATAGGTTACATATTTTTAGAAATTTATCTAATTCTTATAGGATTTCTATGAATAATAAGTAAATGACAACTCAGTAGACAACAAAGTCTTAAACTTGAAGCACTAATTCAAAGAGAAAAACTTAATGGCCAATAAACATATGCAAAGATGATCACATTTGTTAGTAGTCAGATAAATGGGGAAAAACAAACACCCTCCCCCCCCACAAAACCACACACAATCACAAGACGGACAAAAATTATAGTCTGACAATATCAGTGGTAGAGACAACAAAGATCATCCATTCCCGGTTAGAGTGTTAATTAGCAATAATAATTTGGAAAACGATCTGGCTTTACCTTCTATGGCAGAGACTGTTCATCATCCCTCAATAGCAATTCTCCTTTTTTCTTTTGGTAATATTTTCATTGGGTATTTGGCCACCGATTTTTCTCAGTCTTTTGCCCTTTGAGCAGCCCAGCGGGACGTGAGTGGAAGTGATGTCTGCCATTTTGGGGTCATATACCTAAGTACTAACACACTTGCCCTGGACTTCCTCCTTAATTCAGGCTACACCCACAGACATGGAGTTACCCAGCTTTCTGGGTGTGGATGAGGGAAACATCTTAGGAAATGAAAGAGCAATGACTGAAGAAACCCGTGTATCATCATGACTGTGGAGTCTGCTCACTCCCCTGCCTAGAGATGCCCTTTTCATCACTGACCGAGAGAGAAGTAATCTTCAGTCTTATTCAAGGGAGCATATTTTTGTCATATCAATCATAATAGCTCTTATATAGACTTACACATACCAATACTTTAGGACTAGCAATTCTATTATTACTATAAAATCTGGAAAAATTAGGGACAACCTGGGTGGCTCAGAGGGTTAAGCCTCTGCCTTTGGCTCAGGTCATTATCTCAGGGTCCTGGGATAGAGTCCCATATCGGGCTCTCTGCTCAGCAGGGAGCCTGCTTACCTCTCTTTCTCTCCCTGCCTCTTGCCTATTTGTGATCTCTCTCTGTCAAATAAATAAATAAATAAATAAATAAAATCTTTTAAAAAAAAAGAAAAATTGGGGTGCCTGGGTTGCTCATTTGGTTAAACATCTCGCTCTTGATTTCAGCTCAAGTCAATTATCTCAGTGTCATGGGATCGGGCCCTGCATTGGGCTCCACGCCGAGCATGGAGCCTGCTTAAGATTCTCTCTCTCCTTCACCCCTCCCCACCTGCTCACACTGTCTTTCTCACTCTCTAAACACAAACAAAGTAAGACAAAACAAAAGCCCTAGAAAAACTACCACATATATTGATCAGGTGAAACTAAAAGAATGTTTCGGGCAACGATGTTCATAATAACAAAAAAGTGAGATCTAACCCAAAGGTTGATCAGCAGCAGAGGGGATAAATAAGCTGTGGTATAGTCAAGCATTCGAATACTCTCAGTGGGTGAACTACAATCACAAGCATCAACATGGATGAGTCTTGAAAGTATAATGTTGGGACAATGAAGCAAATCATTGAAGAATACTTACATTTTTTTCAATTATATTATTTCATTTACAGAAAGTTGAAAAACAGGCAAAAGTCAATACTATGCTGCCCAAGTGTCAAAAACTATCAAAAAGAACATCAGGACAGTGGTCCCTGGGAAGGAATGGAGACAAATGCAATGGGTGGGCTTTTGCAGTTTTATTCTATTTATGGCTTGGGTCCTGGGCACACAGGTATTCCTGTGATCATCATTCTTTAAGTTCCACATATGTATTTTCACTCATCCCTTTTGTGCACATGGTTATTTCACGGCAAAAAAAAATTAAAAATTAAAAAAAAGGAAAGAAAGAAAGAAAAGAAAGAAACCAAAAAATTCAGAGTAGAGGCAAATGGATTCTTTCATACTAAGCCTTGACACCAAATTAAGAGTATAGGAGTATGGAAACTTACACTGCGGATGAACAGGCTAATATAAACAGATTTGTATATAATATGAATAGGTTGCTAACTGCACAATAACAGATTTAAAATCAGTATTTGAGATAGTAGTGATTAGACCTAACATGGTACACAACAGAATACTTACATAGGGTAATAGTTCCTAACCTTCATTCAGGCTGTCGTAGGACACATAAAAATGGTATTACTTGCAGGGAGCACTGTGGGCGATGGACAAGGTTGCTCATGGACTTAGACTGTGGGATGGGAGTTTCAGGCTACCCCAGTCATGGTCCCATCCCTCCCCCTGGAGGGCCAAGGAAAATCACTATCTTAGCACTCTTAAAACAAGTTTGAGAAATTCTGATAAGAGGTACAAACTGGAAGGGTTTCCTAAAAATGCCAGGGAAAAGAAAAAAAAGATAATAACATTACATTAAAAAGAATGTGTCAACTATGGAGGATAGAAAATGGGTTTTCAACCTATAATAGTGTTTCTGAAAAAGAAACAAAAACCAGATCCTATAGATGCAATCATTAGAAGTGTACATAAAAATGGAGTTGAAAAAAAAAAGATGAGAGAGGCTCATTTCATTCAAGGGAAGTTAATAAAATGACACATGTTAACTCATTTCCTGGTGACATCTTTACATTTCAAGTTTAAAGAAAATTAGCTTATAAATATCCACTGGGGGAGAATAAGCCAGGTTAACTAGCCAACAAACAAACAAACAATCAATCAATCAAACAAACAAACAAAAACTGAACTGAGTTCAGTCAGGGCAAGGCATAGCAAAGAAAAGATAATGTTCCTTTCACAAAAAAAGGAAGATAGTCGAAGACATGATCCAGTTTATAAGAAATAAATCGAAATTAAGAACCAAAGAATGGTAGAAGTCATGTTTTTTTAAAAATATTTTATTTATTTATTTGAGAGAGAGAGCCCAAGGGGTGGGGGCTATACTGATGCAATTGCGGCTGAAATGAAGCTTGGAGGAACAAAACCGTTCATAACACCTTGTTTTACCCAGAGTGGGTGAAGACTCAGACTTGTTTGGTTCTTGTTGTAACTGCAGAACTCTAATTCGATTTTACGTTGAAGTTTGCCATTACAATACAGATAACAAGAGCAAGTAAAATGTGGTTCACAACGCATTAGCCAGGAAACAAAGAACAAACAGTCATCAAATAAAGTGACAAAACCCCAAATATATCATTTATGATGGAAAATGCATATAGTTTCAGTTTTCATATTGACTGCAAATGAGTATCAGGTTAGATTTAAAGAACTGACATCCAATCACATTATTATTTATAAGTGTGCAATTGAAGGAAAATGGCAAAGCAATATGAAGTCTGAGCAAAGATAACAGCAAAACACAGAGAAGAAGACAGTACAGGTAACAGAAGTAATAACAGACAAGTTAGAATTCAAGGCTAGTAAGAACCTCACAGGCCATGAATGAAGGGTGTAATCCATAGCAAAGACATGACAGTGAAGGATCTCTCTGAGCTGAGTGAGAAAACATAATAATATATAATATAAAGCAAAAGCTACAATCATGGTGTGCTTTTACCTGCTAACTATATCTACTAGCTTACTGCAGGGCATAGCCTCAAAACTTAATGAGAAACCTTTGCCATTCATTTATTTAGACAAGATATCTGGTAGCTATTTGGGTCTTTGGGTTCTGAAATAAACCACTGGCTAAAGAGACTCAATCAAAATCCTAGTAGATATTTTTTAAAAAAATATTCATTTGATAATGAAACGGAATACCCCCAAAGCCAAATAATCCGGTTAAAAAATGGGCAGAAAACATGAATAGACATTATTCCAAAGAAGACATAGAAATAGCCAACAGACACGTGAGAAGATGCTCAACATCACTCATCATCAGGGAAATACAAATCAAAACTGTAACGAGATACCACCTCACACCTGTCAGAACAGTAAAAAAAAAAAAAAAAAAAGGAAATAAATAAATAAATAAATTGATTTGCTGATTCTAAAATGTATATGGAAGTACTAAGGGTATAGAATTGTCAAGACAGGGTGCCTGAGTGGTTGGGTCAGTTAAGCGTCTGCCTTCGGTTGGGCTCAGGTCATGATCTCAGTGTCCTGGAATTGAGCCTCGCATTGGGTTCCCTGCTCAGTGCAGGTTTGCTTCTCCCTCTCCCCCTCATTCTGCATATGTTCTTTTTCTCTCTCTAAGTAAATAAATCAAATCTTAAAACAACAACAATAGAATTGCCAAGATGAGATTGGAGAAGAAGAATAAAATGGAAGAATTTATACCACCTGATTTCAAGACTTATTAGAAAGCTACATTAATTAAGATAATACAGTTTTGGGGTGCCTGGGTGGCTCAGCTGGTTAAGCGACTGCCTTCGGCTCAGGTCATGATCCCGGAGACCCGGGATCGAGCCCCACATCAGGCTGCCTGCTCCGCAGGAAGCGTGCTTCTCCCTCTCTCACTCTCCTTGCTTGTGTTTCCTCTCTCGCTGTGTTTCTCTCTGTCAAATGAATAAATAAAATCTTTAAAACAAAAAGTGGTTAAAAAAAAGATAATACAGTACTGAGCAAAGGATAAATAGACCGATGGAACAAAATAGAGGGTTTAAAAACAGACTCATATATACACTGTGAATTGAATTAGAACAAAGGAACCAGTGAAATGTGAAATTCAATGAGAAAAGAAAGCTCAAAATCACATCATAGGTATATGAGGAATGTGAGAGATAGTCAAGGCCATAGAAAACACAATTTGTCACAGAAAAAAAGAGCTAAGTTGATTTTCATTAAAATTAAAAAGTTCTAAAATTTTTTTCAAATTTCAGACCTTTAAAAGACTCTGTTCTGAAAATAGAAGGAAAAAACTACAGAGTGGAAATAAATACTTGCAACATATATAGGACAAAAGAATTATATCCAGAATATATAACAAAATGCTCAATAATAATTATAAACAAACAAAAATGGGAGGAAGGGGAATGGGGACTTACTGTTTAATGGGTATGTAGTTTCATTTTATATATTTATTTTAAAAGATTATTTATTTTAGTGGGGTAGGGAGGGCCAGCAGGAGAGGGAGAGAGAGTCTCAAGCAGACTCTCCAGTGACATGAAGCCTGACATAGGGCTCCATCTCACAACCCTGAGATCATGACCTGAGCCGAAATCAAGAGTCAGATGCTTAACTGACTGAGCCAACCAAGGGGCCCCAAAGTTTCCTTTTTGTAAAATGAAATGGGTTCTGGAGATTGGTTTCACAACAAAGTGAATGTACTTAATATTATTAAACTGCAAAATCGAAAATGGTTCAGATGGTAAATTTTAAGTTATATGTATCGTGCCACAATTTTTTAAAAAGACTTGAATAATCCCTTTCGGAAAGAAGATCTAAAATTAGCCAATAAGCACATCAAAAGATAACAACATCATTAATTATTAGGGAATTCAAGTTCCCAAAACTTCAGTGAGACATTATTTTAGGATGGTCCAACTTTAAAAACTGACAATATCAAGTTGGAGAAGATGTGGAACACAGGAACTCCCCAGTATCGCAGGGGATAAGGTAATAGGATACAATCACTCTGGGATATACAATCACTCTGGGGTATAAACTTAAAAATATATATTATGTCCCAGCTATTCCAGTCCTACCTGAGAGTTACAAAAACATATTTCCGGAAATAACTAGTATAAGAATATTTCTAGCCCCTTCCCCACTCCTCATCCCCCCCAAGCCCCTTACCCCCACCACCCCGCTCCCGCCAAAGCAGCTCCTAACTAGAAACAGCCCAGGAGCCCATTAGGAGGATAAACAAATTACCGTTTATTCATACAATAGAATGTTATTCAGCAATACAGAGAAACAGTTGCTACGGATGCCCACAATAACAGGATGAGTCTTAAAAGCACTATGCTGAGTTAAAATAAGCCATACATAAAAGAATACATACTGTGTGATTCCATCTGCGAAAGTTTTAAGAACAGGAAAACTAATCTGCAGTGATAGAAATCAGAGCAACATTTATCCGGTATGGGAATGTGACTAAGGTATTGTCTAGAAAGGGACACCAAAGAACTTTCAGGAAGGATGGAAATGTTCTACGCTTTCATTTCGGTGATGGCTACACAGGCAAAACACTTGGAACGATACACTATATTTGTGAACACTCCCATATGTCTACCTCAACAATAGGAAGATATTAAATCTTTTCTTTCATAGCATTTATTCTATGTCATTTAAAGTTTATGATAGTTCCTTATTAATATCTATGTTTTCTGCTCTGTAAACTCTGTAAGTCAGGTACTATTCTAATCTCTGCGAGTAAAATAGTTGACAGGAGAGACCAGTCCGTGCCCTCATGAAATTAGAGCCTGTAAAGGAAGGAGCCCTATTTGTCATGTGCCCTATCTCATTCCCAACACACAGCATGGTGCTTGGTGCATGTTTACACTCAATAAATATTTGTGGAGCGGCGTAGGGAACCAAGGAAAAATGAGTTACCCAAAATTCTCTTTCCCTCCTCCCTACCACTCTCCCCTGCCTATTTTTCTTCAATATTTGCTATCCACTCTGACGAGGGTCTCGAGTATGCTGTGTGGACGCATAGATAAGGGTCATGAGCCTGGAATCCCAGAGGAGTAATGGCACATGACCATATTCTAAGCTGGGGGGAGCACTAGCCCTCCTCCACGGGAAGACAAATAGAGGGTGAGGCAGACATTTTTCTCAAGAAGACGGAACTGGATCTTTTCCTGTGCCTGCACTGGGGTAACTGAGATTTTAGAAATGTTTCATTAAACTTGGCCAATTCACCTTCGGACTAGATAGTTTTACCTAGTATAGAATATTTAATAATCCTAAAAAGAAGCCTCATTTTTGAGTTAGCACAACATTCTCCTGGGTCCAATAATATTTTATTTGTCCAGCTGATTAAATATCTGAAATGAGGATTATTCCAATTGAAACTGCAACCTTCAGCTGAAAGAGGAAAAATCAAGAGGAGAAAAAAGACACTAGATATTCTTATCTACGTAAACCAGTCTAGGGATATTTCAGGGGAGTCAGTTATTAAAAGCTCAGCAAGGTTCAGATTATCAGGTAATTTTGTTAACAATTAGAAATAATTTAATGTTATCTTGCCAACATTCTTAAGTTCTTTCATCTCCTGCAGCAATTTAAAATTTAGAAAATAAAGTCAAAGTGAAAAATGTTGAAAAAAAATTTAAGAGTAATTTTAGATCGGAAGCTTCCTAATGCAAGAGACTGTCTTTCGTATTTCTTGTGCTCTTTCCCACAAACCTTGTCCCAGAATACTTAGTATAGTGACAGGAGCTCAATAGCCTGTATAGCACATAAATTTTCTTACTATTTGAAATTTCCTGGATATATTTCTGTGCTGGACAGCATTTACCTTTGTAATCATAGCTCCCAAATAAAAACATAAATGAAAGGTTTAAAAAATCATCTATTTTAAAATTGCAGTCCCTCTACAAGTGACTTCTTGTATGAAAGTGAATGGCTTGGTACTAGGAAAAGTTGCCTTTGCCTCCTTTGCCCCCTTTGAATACTTGGATTGTGAGCTTTGATATTTCCTTACATTCCATCCGTGCCCACAAGTGGTCACATTGATAAAAACTTCCCAGCTAATGTCACCCCTCCTCTGAAATTTTCACTTCCCTCTATTATAGCCCAACCACATTGCATTGAAAGGATTTATTTATACATCTATATCTTGTACGAGCTGTTTGGGTCAGGCCCTCAGTCCTATGTCTTCTATGTCTTTAGTATCTAGCAGAATGACTGTCACCTCGTATCACCAGACAGCGGCTTAATAAATGTTAAATAAGAACAGAAAGACATGTACAAATGTCACCAAAGATGCAAACAGTGTCTAAACATTATATGCACTTACAATATAATTGAAGGACGTGTCAGCAATCACAGCAAACTGACGAAACAATGTGTGCCTAGTAAACATCTCATCTTTAAGGGCATGAAAGCTAAAATAAAAGAAATGGTGAAATTAAAATTAGAGAAATCATAAGATAAAGCAAATTAATATCACGTTCATGTGGTTAGGAACTACAGTTTTCATTGTGAAAGAGATACAAGTAAAAAATTTTAAATATTAGTATGAATTTTTTACTTCTTTCATTTTAGTTATTTTCTTAAAGGGTTTATTTTTAAACAATCTCAACACCCAGTATAGGGCTTGTATGCACAACCTTGAAATCAAGAGTCACAGGCTCTCTGACTGAGCCAGCTAGGCACCCCTACTTTTTTCATTTTTAAAATTACATATTTCCGGGGCGCCTGGGTGGCTCAGTTGGTTAAGCAACTGCCTTCGGCTCAGGTCATGATCCCAGAGACCCGGGATCGAGTCCCACATCGGGCTCCCTGCTCGGCAGGAAGCCTGCTTCTCCCTCTCTCACTCCCCCTGCTTGTGTTCCCTCTCTGGCTGTGTTTCTCTCTGTCAAATACCTAAAATCCTTAAAAAAAATAACAATAAAAATAAAAATAATATTACATATTTCCCAGCCCTGAAAAGGCACCAAAACAATGAATGACAGCCCCGTGTCCATGAGCATCTTGGAATCCAAACTGTAGTTTGGGTTTTTTTTTTTTTCAAGATTTTATTTATTTACTTGAGGGAGAGAGAGACAGGAAGACAGAGAGAGCACAAGCAGGGGGAGGGGCAGAAGAAGAGGGAGAAGGAAACACAGACTCCCTGCTGAGCTCCGAGCCAGAAGCGGGGCTCCATCCCAGGACCCTGAGACCATGCATGACCTGAGCTGAAGTCAGATGTTTAACTGACTGAGCAAACCAGGCACCCCCAAACTGTAGCTTTAAAAACATTTCTCCCTAAAATGGATGAGGACATCCTTCCCAAATAGCTGTTTCTAGATCTAAGGCAATACATGTCCAAGTTGAGCCTGGGACATTTTGTTGTTAAGGGAGTCATCAAAGACTGTACCAAAAGAACACAATAGTAAACCTTGAGGGAGAGGGATTCCATTGACTTACGATTGGAGAAAACAAGCATCAAAAATAATGATTATAATGTACTGAAACACAATAAGTATATCAAAAACTTGGGAAATTCTCAGCCTATCCAGATTGCAAATTATATTAAAAGTAGGAGATTCTGGGTGTGGGCCATAAACAATGAATCTTGGGACACTGAAAAACTAAAATTAAAAAAAAGTGTAAAAAAAAGTAGGAGATTCTCTCAGAAAAACATATTCTGAAGACAAAGTCAAGAGTATGCTAGACCACATTTGGGTAGCCACTAGGAAGGAACAAAAGAAGTCCTAGTATTCAGTCATGTGGAGGGTCTTAGAAGAGACTGGGTGTGTCTCAGGGACCAAAAACTCAGTGAGGTACCACTGCATAACTTCTAGCATAACTAAAACCAAAAAGCCAGACAATAACAAATGTTGGATAGGACACAGAGAAATGGGAGCCCTCATTCATTGCTTGTGTAATTGTAAAATGGTGCAGCCAGTTTGGAAAACAGTTTGGTAGTTCCTCAAAATGTTAATCATAGAATTATCATATGAACTAGCAATTTCTTCCAGTATATACGTAAGAGAATTGAAAGCATATCTTCCACACCAAAACCTGTATGTGACTGTTAATAGTAGCATTATATATGGTAATCAAAACATGGAAATAATTAAAATGTCTAAACACTGAAGAATGGGTAAATAAAATGTAGATGATCCATGCAATGGAGTAGTGCTTGGGACCAAAACCAATGAACAGATAAACGAGAACATTATGTCAAGTGAAAGAAGCCAGTCACAAAAGGTCACACAGCGTATGATGCCGTGTATATGAAATGTCCAGAACAGGCAAGTCCATAGAGACAGAAAGTAGGTTAGCGGTTGCTAATGGCTAGCAGCGATGGCCAGGGCGCATGGCTGCCAATGGATATGGGGTTCCTTTATGAGTTGGTAAAAATGTTCTGATGTAGGGAGCGGTAACTGTTGTCTAACTCTGTGAATACACTAAAATCCATCCTTTAAAAACTGGTATGCAAACTGCATGTCAATAAAGCTGTTATACAATAATCTACCATGTGTGCTTAAAAAATGGAAACTTATGAATAAAGAAGAAAAAGGCAGAGCAATGATGACTTTAATATCACTATGATGAAGAAAACAGAGCAAAAGTTTGGTAAAATAGGTAAAAAGATGGTGAATTTCAGCATAGAATTGGAATCTACTTGAAAAATGAGTAGTCATCTTAGAACCGAAGCAATCATATATGATATTAAGAAGTCAATGCATGGGGGTGCCTAGGTGGCTCAGCCGTTAAGCATCTGCCTTCGGCTCAGGTCATGATCCTGGAGTTCCAGGATCGAGCCCCACATCAGGCTCCCTGCTCAGCAGGAAGCCTGCTTTTCCCTCTCTCACTCCCCCTGCTTGTGTTCCCTCTCTGGCTATGTCTCTCTCTGTCAAATAAATAAAAATCTTAAAAAAAAAAAAAAAAAGAAGTCACTACCTGGGCTGAAGAGAAGAATGGATACAGCAGAGCTCAGACAGGATTATTCATCTGAAAGGCAGATCAATAAAAAATACATTTATTCAAAGTGAAGCCTAGAGAGAAAAGAGTAGGAAACTAGACGGGTGTAAGAAACAAGTGGGTTGTAGTCAAAAGGGATGACTTACATATGATTAGAATCCTAGAGGAGGAGAGGCTGATGGTTGGTAAGTCTCAGCATCTCTGATGGGGGCCAGGACTTGATGTGCTGGCATCATGAATGGGCTGAGGGAAAAAAAACTACCAGCACAGAATTCTATACTTAGAGAAATTATTCTTCAATAATGAAGATAAAATAAAGACATTTTCCTATAAAGGAAAGCTGACTGAATTATTGGTGGGCAAATCTATATTAAAAGAAAAACTAAAGAGAGCTGTTCAGACAGGAGGAAGATGATCCCAGATGGAAACGCATTGAAAGCAGGAAGAAATAAATAGCTTAAAGAGTAAAAATGTTAATGGAAGTTAATATTGACTACACCTAACAATGACTGTAATGTTCGATGGTGTTAAACATTTATACGGAATCAGAATGAAAATGTGAGAGGGAGTTAAATGGAGCTAACATATTCTAAGGTTCTGGAATTCTTTCTTTTTTTCTTTTTCACTGAAGTATAATTGATATATACTCTCCTGTCGATTTCAGGTGTATAACATAATGATTCTAAGGTTCTAGAATTCTTGGGGAAGTATTACATAGAAATTTGTAGAAGACTGTGCTAAGCAAAGAACGTAAGTTAAAATTCCAAAAAGAGAAAAGAATGAATAACTAACAAGTCAATAGGAGAGAATATGGAATAAATATATATTGATTAGTCCAAAAAAGGTGAAAAGGAGAGAAGAAACAGGTTGGCTAAATAGAAAAAAAAATGTGTTATATGGCAGATACAAACCCGAGGATACCAGTAAGCTCACTGAAAGTGAATGAAGTAGGCCAATAAGATAAATAAGACAGACAGGTCAGGTAAAATCCAGCTCTATGTTGATTACAAGAGACACATTCTAATATAAAAATAAGATCGATTGAAAGAAAAAAACCTGGAAAAAATGCACCATGCAATCTTAATCAATGAAGAGCGATACAGTTCTATTAATACTAGATGGCATAGACATTAATCCAGGAAGCATTTTTACAGAGAGAGAAGAATGGCTCACAGTGGATAACTTCATGAGAAGATAACAGGATTCTAAATGTGTGGTTATCCAGCAATGTAGCCATAAAATATTTAAAGCAAAAATTGACAGAACTAAAAAATAGATAAATCTATAAGCATAATGGAAAATTTAATACTCCTGTCTTAATAGTTGGAATTGTAGCAAAAATTTGAGTATAACAAAGATATTTTTTAAAAAATGGATAAACTTGACCTAATAAAAACCTATAAAACACTGCACCCAGTGATAGAATTCCTCTTCTTTCTAAGTGTACATGGATTATTTTTTCAAAATAAAACAAGTATCAAAAACTTTAGCAGAGCAAAATAATTCAGAGTATGTCTCTCAGCACAGCAGAATTAATTTAGAAATACAACTAGACAATCTTCAACTACCTGGAAATAAAACATATCACTTCTAAATAACCCATGGATCAAAGAGAAAATAAAATAGAATTTAGAAAATGTTTTTTACCGAACGATAGTATGTAACATATCACAATTTGTGAGATGCAACTCAGCAGGGCTTAGAGGGCAATATACAGTCTGAAATGTACAGAGTAGAAGAAAAAAATCTGAAAATCAATGATCTCAGCTTTCTTTTTAGGAAGGATAGCAAATCATACACAAAGAAAGTAGAAGGAAGACAATAATAAAGATAAGAACAGAAACTAATGAAAAGAAAACAAATATACGAGAGAAATCCGACAAAGGATAAATGATTTCTTTGAAATGAGTAATAAACAAATCTGTGACCATACAGTTAAGCTCCACCCCATACCAGGATGCAGGACCCTGCACATAGACTCTCTCTCTGTTATGGGTCATCTTGAATGAACGCTGCTGATGCAACCATGCAAGAGACAATGGGTTATGTTCCAACATGACGTCCTAGTCAGTCGATTAAGTGAGAAAACATATAGAAAGTATGTAATCATACTTGCTGCTATTCCAAATGTTCAGATACAAACATAAAGTCTGCAAAGACCAAAAGGATGAAATGAACGTAGACCATCTTGATTAACAGCAAATCAACTTGAAGTAAAACTGAGACACTTGTAAATGGTCATTGAAATATGGGATGAATCCCATTGGGACAGAAACAGGGTAAACATTAAGGATCAAAGTGAACTCCACAGGGGCGCCCAGGTGGCTCAGTGGTGGATCAACACCCCCCGCCCCCCCACGGAATCCCACTATGGGCTCCCTGCTGGGTGTCTGCTTGTCCCTCTCTCTCTGCTCACACCCGCCCCCCCCACACACACTCCTTATCCCTCTCTCTCTCTCAAATAAGTAAATAAAATCTTAAAAAAAAAAAAAAACCCAAAGTGAACCCCGCAGAAATAAGTAAGGGAAAGAGTCTACTCAGTTTCAGAGATAGTCCAAAATCCATGTTTGGGGAAATGAAGTTAAGTGCCTCTTTAAGCCAGTCTCAGTCTCTTGTTTCCCATCTGTATCTATATTCTGGTCTTAGAATACCGGTATGAGGTAGTTAGGGCAGCCATGAACATGCAGTTCTCAGAGCCCAGGGTGTTATTGGCACAGACCTGAAGCACAAGCAGGAGCACGAAGCAGAACATTTTACCACAAGGAGGAGACCTTTCTCTCATCACCTGGTGGGGTTCCTGTTAGCACTTGCATTCTCCAAGTACCATCTGGGACTATCTCCAGGTGATCTACGCCGCAACATGTAGGATTTTATTTTGTTTCTCCCTCTCTCTCAGACACACTCCCAGTAATAGCGTATGCTTATGGGGTGCTCTGCAAATGTAAGGCATTATCGTCCTACAAAGTCCGGTGTGAGTCTCGTGCCGACCTCTGACATCAGACCAACACTGAATCCATCCTGCCTTGAATGATCGTTGACCATGAGAAAACCTTACAGAGGAACTTCCAACATGTGATAAAGAACAGAGAAGCCAGGGGGACATTAGGACCAGAAACAAAACAAGAGAATATAGGTATCTTAAATTAATATGTTAGCACAAGGGGAAAAAGATAGGCATGGGGAAAAAACAGGCCTGTTCTCTACTTGGTGTTGCTTTTAGCCTTTCTAGAATTTTACAATAGTCACTTACTCCACTTCTAAAAAGACAAAGGTGACACATGGAAGATAAATTAAAATGATTATGCGAGTGAAGAACAGATCCGAGAATTTAAGGAGTTTGGTGCTGTTTTGTCTATAAAAGGATAGAGTATCTAGTGTATAAAATATTTCCACAAAGAAGACCTAGACCAGTTAAGGATTATCATGTGCAAATGAACAGGAAATTGTCTGAATAGCCCCATGAGGGAAGATGACTCGGTAGGTCGGATTAAACCAGACACCAAGAGGATGTCTGTCCTGCTGATTCTTTAAAATTGAAATACAGAGCTGGGGAAATGAAATAGAATCTTCAATTATTTTTTCTCCAAAGTGACTTTGACAGCTCTTCTAGTTCAAGCCAATTATTTTGCATTTCTTCTTAAAGGTGTGTGCTGGCATTCTATAGTAATTAATATGCACAGAAAAATGCAAGGTTTCCAATTACCTTAAAAGATGATTAGTCACATTTTTATGAATACAATTTATATATATCAACACATACCTATTCCTGAGAACATAGAATTTCTTTTCCCAGTTTTTGTTTATCTGTTCTGATTCTTTCTTAAATCTGTAATAGATTTGTAGATGGTTAAATGTTGTATTAGCTACAAATGAACAATTATGCTTCATTATTACCAGTACCTTTCTGTCTTCTTTTTCTCATGTTCTAAATTAGCCTTTAGTACTCGTATTTGCTCCTCCAACATATGTATGTCGTCAACCTTTTAATAGAAAATGCATCACAAAGTGAATTAAATGAACAATATATTCTTTCTCCATAAATCTGAAAAGCTTTTCCTACTAAAAAGCGTGCATATTCTACCTATTAAAAATAATTTGAGGGGATAGTGAGTTACACTTACTTGCAATCCCCATAAATTGCAAGAATTACAGATCCCACCCTTCCTTTAAAGGCAGCCAGTTCTAAGCAATATTACGAAGCAATCTCAAAACTTATTTTCATCACCCCTCCCTCTACCAGGTATCCCTTTTTCTAAATCTTGTTTTCCCTCTTACTGTGACCTCTCCAGCTCATTATAGGCAGGAGCTGCTCCAGTTACTCTATTTTCTTTTCTTTTCTTTCTTTCTTTTTTCTTTCTTTCTTTCTTTCTTTCTTTCTTTCTTTCTTTCTTTCTTTCTTTCTTTCTTTCTCTCCTTCCTTCCTTCCTTCCTTCCTTCCTTCCTTCCTTCCTTCCTTCTTTCCTTCCCTCCTTCCATTCATCCGTTCTTTCTTCCTTGCTTTCTTTTTCTTACCAAAATCATTCTCAGGAAAGGACCTGACCAAATCAATCCCATTAGAGCTTTATGTCATCCATTTCTCAGGATTGTTTATACTTTACAAGGGGACAAAGTTTAGCAAAAGGAATTACTCTCTAACCATGGAATTGTAGGCATATCATTAATGAGAGAGATTTCTTTGGATCCAGCTGGGACGTACCCCAGAATCAGACCACAGTGGGAATCAGGTCCTTTGTCTCTTCATAAGACTGACTCTGGGTGTAGCTTTCAAAGTCATTGCCACTTTTCAGAATAGCCAGCATCAATACAAACAGTAAGCATGTTAACAGTAATGGTCATATTAGTCATTAACATACCTTAGTCACTGCCAATTTCTCCTCTTCTTCGTGCACCGCAGCTGGTTTTGCATGCCTCTCCTGGCATGAAAATAAACCGACGTAAATATAACATTTCAAATCAGTGCAGAAAGATGTGGTTTTTCTGCAGCTTACAGACAGGCAACTGAGCCTTAGAATATGCAAACCATAGTCCCACAGGGGTCCTCTCGACCTTCTTTGTACTAAGCCCAGGAGTTTTGTACATTGCCTTTGCAACTGGCCAATCCCAGCCCATTAAAACCAACTTCTCCCCACCCCCACCTTTTTAAAGTGCATTTCTCTGCACTCATATATTGGCCAAATTTTACTATTGTGATTTTTAAAAAATATTTTATTTATTTATTTGACAGAGAGAAACACAGCCAGAGAGGGACCACAAGCAGGGGGAGTGAGAGAGGGAGAAGCAGGCTTCCCAGCGAGCAGGGAGCCCGATGTGGGACTCAAACTCCAGTCTCCGGGATCATGACCTGAGCCGAAGGCAGTCGCCTAACCAACTGAGCCACCCAGGCGCCCTGTGATATTTTTTTAATGAAGTGAGCAGTTATTACTCAGTGAAGTCACAAGTTTTAAGAAAACTTTATTTTAAATGATGATTATAATGACTTTTCAGCACTGTTAGCTCTCTGATGATAAGAGCAGACGGCAGTGAGAAACCGTATTGAATATAAAATCTGCTTGGTTAGCTATCTCCGTGTCCTACACAAAAGACAGAAAATGAGGCCCCTTATTACTACGCTATCTCTCTGGTGGCTTCTGTGACCCAAAAGGTCCCAACTCTGTTGCCCATCTTGGTGGGCTGGGCTCCACCCAGGGAGGCGCAGAGTCAGGTCCCGAGTGAGAGAGTTCTGCTGAATAAAGTCAAAGGAACTTAGAGCTAGCTGCCCCTGAGTAATTTGAAGGACTGGTTGTGGGGGAGGTGGGGAGAGAAATAATGGCCAGGCAAGGCCAGAAGGTCATTTATTTACTTACTTACTTACTTACTTACTTACTTATTTATTTATTTATTTATTTATTTATTTATTAAAATTCTTTATTTATTGACAGAGAGGGATCACAAATAGAATCTTTCCACTTATTTGTTCTCAAAGGGCACAATCCCCTCCAACTGCCTCTCTTCTTCAGGCACAAGGAGTACAGAGCGTGTTCACTGTCATTTGGTTGACAATGGACTGAGGAAATCACTGGGGTAAAAATTCCAAGCTTTGGAGGGCACTTGCCAGTATTCTAATGGCAAAAAAATTAATCCAAATCTTAAAAAGTAATCCACAAAAAGTTAGGAAAACAATTTGGTAGAAGAAAATAAGTTCCCATGTAGAAAGACCTTTGTATTTATTTACTTCACTATATCCACAGTCATATCCATAATTGAAAGTCTCTTAAAAAGACTCAGAGTTTAAATTCACATAGAGCAAAACCGAGTTCCAATTTTTCAAGGCTCCCTTTTCCTGCCTCCCACATAATGATCAGCTCTTTAATAACTAAAGATAAGACTGTTGCTATACCATATCTTCTATAAAGCAAATAATTATTCAATCTCTCCAGAAGACAATACTCCTACAATGACTAAGATAGCTTCTCTTTTCATTAAAAAAAAGAAAAAAGCACCACATGTAAACAAGAGTGTTTGCTTTCCAGTTTAAGTTGAACTTTCAACTTCACTACTGCGTGTCATATTGAATCCTGGCTCTGTGCACATTAAAGTATCATTTTGTTTTATCAGCTGCTGACATTCCACTTTCTCTGGAATATGCATGCTTGTCTTTACGTGGCTACTTCATTGACAGGTGCAAACACTGCAGCTAAACAATAGATAGAGGTGAAAATGAATGATAATATTAATAGAAAAGTAGATAACTTCCTACATAGGAAAATGTAAATTGAATAATTCTAAAAATAACCCAAACTCTGATTAGAAATAACTGATTATAAATAGCTCCCATTTTCCGTTGAATTTGTATATATAATCAAAAGTCATAAAATTAAGAAATCAGGTTCATTTATAACAGAGATTCTAATTCTTAAGTTTGTTCTCCATTTTTAGTACTGAAAACGTGTCAAAAACATGTCAACCCTTTAAATTAGAAATCAGCATCCATGGTTTGTAATAACAGAAGATGTGAAATTATTTTATTAATCACCGTAAGAATAACCATATTCTTTATTAGATCCACTTTCTCCTTTTCTTGCCAATGAAGGAGTCATTACATTCTCTTCTTTCTCCTAATTTCCACAAACATCCCTCTTTTGAACTTTAGCCATCCTTTCTGGGCTTTCCTGACTCCTGTCTCTCTCTCCTTTAAAACATTAAATATATCAAAACAACCTTTTTATCTCATCATGAAGAAAAATCATCTTCTGTCCTTAACATTTCATTAATCTTGACATTTACATTAACATTTCCTTTTTTTTTTTAACCTTCTAACCCAAACACCTCTCTCTCTCTCTTTTTTTTTTTTTTTTTTTTTTGACAGGGAGAAACAGAGCTTGAGAGGGAACACAAGCAGGGGGAGTGAGAGAGGGAGAAGCAGGCTTCCTGCAGAGCAGGCAGCCCAATGTGGGGTTCAATCCCGGGTCTCCGGGATCATGACCTGAGCCGAAGGCAGTCGCTTAACCAACTGAGCCACCCAGGTGCCCCCCAAACACCTCTCTTTAGACACCAGTATGTCCCAGTGCATGCTGTTGATGGAGGTGTAGGGGAAAGACAAGCCCATGAAGAAAGGAGAACCAGCCTGTGTGCTGACAATTTGGAGAAAAGAGACTGGAGAATTAGGATATTGAAATAAAATACGAGACTGTATGCAAGCAAGCATTAATCATTGAATGAGCCAAAAGTAAAATTACAAAAATAAATACAAAATACAAAAGTAAATACAAAAATACAAAAAGTAAAAAAACTTTTATCTACATATTACACCAGTGAATTTTCTTCCAACAAAATTGTTAAGCTAGGGCATTCTCTCAAATATAGAACAAGTCTTGGGGTGCCTGGGTGGCTCAGTTGGTTAAGCAACTGCCTTCGGCTCAGGTCATGATTCTGGAGTCCTAGGATCGAGCCCTGCATTGGCTCCCTATTTGGCGGGAAGCCTGCTTCTCCCTCTCTCACTCCCCCTGCTTGTGTTCCCTCTCTGGGTGTGTTTCTCTCTGTCAAATAAATAAATAAATAAATTTTTAAAAAAGGACAAGTCTTCATTGGATGCAGCCCAAGGCCCATTTGATGTGCCTCAAGGGTGCCACTTCCTGTCTGCCAGGGGGCTCTCAAACATCTTGGCAAATGATGGGGCTACAAAACCATACAGAATTCAGGCTGATCCAAACTATATGCAAATCTCAAAACAAAAGTCTATGTGGATTAGGCCTCCTCTCCTGGCTCCAGATCATCCTAGGCTTTACACACAAACCTTCTATCAAACTAATCTAAAAATTTGTAATCAAAACCCTTCCATGATGGAAATGTCTCTACTAAAGGTGATGAAACCATTGTTTATAATAGCGAAAGAACAGAAACAACATCTCTGGAAGGCGTTATTACATTAATAGAGACTGGTTGAGTAAATTATGCTAGCTCGACGAGTAAAATACTGTACATAATTTATTACATACATTGAATGACATTCCCATATCTTGTTATGTGCAGATCTACATTAAGATTTGTCTGAAAGGATGATCACCTCTGGTTACCTCTGGGTGGCAGGATTCTTTTTTACTTTCTTCTTTGAATTCTTTATTGAGAAACTTTAGTGCGATTATGAATATTTTATTTAAAAAAGAATCAGACTTCTGGCATTCCACATAGGATACAAAAAAAAAATGCCACTGCTATACTAATTACTAGAAAAATCCAGATAGACTACAAAGTCACAACCTTTCTTGGACCCATCAGCGAACTGAGGTCACAACCAGGCTACATGAATTCCAAAGAGGAGCAAGACCTTCCAATGGGGGATATGACGCACAGTCTCACCTACAGCAGAAGCAGCACCAGGCCAGTTGCAACATAAGCAGGTGAGAACAATAAGCTAAAATATAGAACCACTGAAGAGCAAGTATGGGTTAACAGGGCAGTCTGAACTAGCTGGGGGGACATGTTATAAGGGGAGTTCACACTCACTCAGCTTTTTATCCCATCTCCTATCAGATGCTCACAAGGGTTATTGAGGGCAGAGCAAGACACTTGTTGATGGTGCAGACTTCAGGAGGGGATCAGCTGATGCTAAGAGAAAAGTACTTTCCCTGAGATAGAAAGAAAATTCTTAAATCCCTGGGAGAGGGAAAGTAAACTCTCTGGCCAATCAGACTCAAAGCAGGTGATCGGTAGAGAAGTTTAAGACACCACGCCTCACCCACTTCTCCCAGAACTTTCCTTCCTAGGAAAGAAAACTTTCAGCTGCTGGGGAGGGCAGCAAAGCTTCTTGCTTACAGGGCCTAGGGGAATACGTATTATGGTAAGGTGAAAAAATAAAAGAAATATTTTCCTTCCCTGGTAAGCAATTATCTTGGGCCTTAGAGTCTGTAATAATACCATGTGCAAGTTCCTACTATTGCAGGAGGAACAGGAAACTCCTGCTCGAGGTCATGTTCAGATGCAGGCAGAGGTAGACCACCACAGACAGGAAAGGCAGGAATCCTGAGAGAGCCCACTTCTGAGGCCCAGGCATACAGCACTCCCCAAAGGCTGGGCTGGATTAGAGCAAGAGAGAACCTTCTATGGATTAGCAAGCAAGAGCCGCCTACTGCTGAGGGAAGAACAGGAACACAGAGAAAGACCTACTCTGTGGCACAAGTGGACAGATTCTGATGAAGCTGAGGGTGGAGAAGCTCACAGAGAAAAGCACTCTGTTCCTCTCACTCCCACTCCAAGCACACATCCACAGAAGAAGGAATATCTGTCTGCAGTCCTTTAAGAAGAACCCCTACAACCATCAAACTCAACTTAGTTCAACTTGTAGCTAGACTGGCTCAACCCCTTACCATAACAATTGTTATAAAAAGAGGAGTATAAGAATGCAACTGATTTCTGTGCATTGATTTTATATCCTGCCACATTATCAAATTGTTGTATGAGTTCTAGTAGTTTGGGGATAGAGTCTTTTGGGTTTTCCACATGGAGTATCATGTCATCTGCAAAGAGAGAGAGTTTGACTTCTTTGCCAAGTAAATACCTTTTATTTTTTCTGTTGTCTGATTGCTGTTACTAGGACTTCTAACACTATATTGAACAGTAGTGGTGAGAGTGGGCATCCTTGTCTTGTTCCTGATCTCAGAGGGAAGGCTGTCAGTTTTTCCCCATTGAGAATGATATTCGCTGTGGGTTTTTCATAGATAGATTTCATGAGGTTGAGAAATGTTCCCTCTATCCCTATACTTTGAAGAGTTTTGATCAGGAATGGATGTTGTATTTTGTCAAATGCCTTTTCCATATCAATTGAGAGTACCATGTGGTTCTTCTCTCTTCTCTTATTGATTTGATCTATCACGTTGATTGATTTGCAAGTATTGAACCACCCTTGCATCCCTGGGATAAATCCCACCTGGTCATGGTGGATAATTTTTTTAATGTATTGTTGGATCCTGTCAGCAAGGATCTTGTTGAGAATCTTGCATCCATATTCATCAGAGATATTGGTCTGAAGTTCTCCTTTTTGATGGGGTCTTTTTCTGGTTTGGGGATTAGAGTAATGCTGGCTTCATAGAAAGAGTCTGGAAGTATTCCTTCTGTTTCTATTTTTTGAAAGAGCTTCAAGAGAACAGGTATTATTTCAATGTTCATAGCAGCAATGGCCACGGTCGCCAAACTGTGGAAAGAGCCAAGGTGCCCTTCAACAGATGAATGGATAAAGAAGATGTGGTACATATACACTACACCTCCATCAGAAAGGATGAATATCCAACTTTTGTAGCAACATGTTTTGTAGCAACATGGACTGGATTAGAAGAGATTATGCTGAGTGAAATAAGCCAAGTAGAGAAAGTCAAGTATCACATGGTTTCACTTACTTGTGGTGCATAAGGGGTAATATAGAAGACAGTAGGAGAAGGAAAGTAAATGGGAAGTAGGGAAACTCAGGGAGAGAAATGAAACATGAGAGACTTTGGACACAGAAACAAACTGAGAGACTTGGAGGGAGGGGGTCGGGGGATGGGAGAGCCTGGTGGTGGGTACTGAGGGCACGTATTTCATGGAGCACTGGGTGTGGGGCATGGGCAATGAATCTTGGAACATTGAAAAAACAAAATAAATTTAAAGTAAAAAAAAAGAAATAAACTACCACACTGAAGAAAAAATTTAATACTCCTTCTGAAACACTAAAAAGATAAAAAAAAATTTGTGTGTTGGGGCGCCTGGGTGGCTCAGTTGGTTGGGCGACTGCCTCTGGCTCAGGTCATGATCCCAGAGACCCAGGATCAAGTCCCACATCGGGCTCCCTGCTCGGCAGGAAGCCTGCTTCTCTCTCTCTCACTCCCTCAGCTTGTGTTCCCTCTCTGTGTTTCTCTCTGTCAAATAAATAAAATTGTTTAAAAAAATTGTGTGCATTCCAAAGGACCACATGTGCTACACAGCACTATGGCCCAAAACACACCTGGAAAAATATAACAACATTCAATTTATTATTTCACCATTTTAGTTTTAATAAGTAAGCATATTAATTTTCAAATATACTTTTTAAAAAAGATTTTATTTATTTATTTGACAGAGAGAAACACAGCCAGAGAGGGAACACAAGCAGGGGGGAGTGAGAGAGGGAGAAGCAGGCTTCCTGCAGAGCAGGGAGCCCAATGTGGGGCTCGATCTCGGGTCTCCGGGATCATGACCTGAGCCGAAGACAGTTGCTTAACCAACTGAGCCACCCAGGCGCCCCTCAAATATACTTTTTAAAAATATAAATATTTTTAAAAGCTGTGTTTTATAATATAATATTCAAAAACACAGAGCTGATATAGATTGTAAAAGTAATTAAAAAAAAGAGGAATGACACTTCCAGATATAAATACTATTTACTTCAACTTCTACTAGTCTATACCAGTGTTTGGTATTTAATCAAAAGTTACGAGACAGAAAAAAGGTAAGGCAAAAAGAACCTATTGTTAGGAGACAAAGCAATTAACAGGACCAGATTCAAAGATGCACCAGATCTTGGGACTGTCAGATGGGGATTTTAAAATAACTACAAATATCTATAATTAAAATGTTAAAGAAGCTAGGAGAAAAATTTAACAACATGGATGATAATAAATGATGAATTTTGGGCGCCTGGGTGGCTCAGTTGGTTAAGCGACTGCTTTCGGCTCAGGTCATGATCCCGGAGACCCAGGATCGAGCCCCACATCGGGCTCCCTAATTGGAGTTTCAAGAGGAAAAGGGGGAGAGAATGGAGCAAAAGAGATAATTGAAGAAAATGGTCAGAGGTTAATGAAAGACATCAAACCACACATTCAAGAAGCTTAATCAAAGGACAGGGAGAGAATGCATTGCTAGCAGACCTGCACTCTAAGAACTACAAAAGGAAGTTCATCAGGAAGAGAGAATATGATACGATACCAGATGGAAATTTAGATCACTTAGAGCTACATTAAGAAATGAAAGCTCTAGGGGGATGCCTGCCTGGCTCAGTTGGTAGAGCATGCAACTCTTGATCCCAGGGTTGTGAGTTCAGGCCCCACACCCACATTGGGTGTGCAGCCTACTTAAAAAAAAAAAAGATTAATGGGATGCTTGGGTGGCTCAGAGGGTTAAGCCTCTGATTTTGGCTCAGGTCATGATCTCAGGGTCCTGGGATCAAGTCCCACATCGGGCTCTCTGCTCAGCAGGGAGCCTGCTTCCCCCTCTTTCTCTGCCTGCCTCTCTGCCTATTTGTGATCTCTCTGTCAAATAAATAAATAAAATCCTTAAAAAAAAAAAGAAAGAAATGAAAGGTCCAGAAATGGTTAAATAAAAGTGTCAAATGTCCTGTGACAAATCATATTTTTTAATATGAAAACATATTAAATCTTAAAATTTTTGAAGGATACAATGTGTTAGGAATTCCAAGGACTGTATTTTTGATGGCAACATTGGTAAAGGTTATCCAGGGGCATCTGAAGCAAGATGAATAGACAGCTATGAGTTTTGTAATGACGTTTGGGAGAGTTCTTTTTTTTTATTTTTTTTTAAGATTTTATTTATTTGACAGAGAGAAACACAGCCAGAGAGGGAACACAAGCAGGGGAACTGAGAGAGGGAGAAGCAGGCCTCCCGCCGAGCAGGGAGCCCGATGTGGAACTCGATCCCGGGTCTCCGGGATCATGACCTGAGCCGAAGGCAGCGGCTTAACCAACTGAGCCACCCAGGCGCCCCCCTTTTTTTTTTTTAAGATTTTATTTATTTGACAGAGAGAAACACAGCTAGAGAGGGGAACACAAGCAGGGGGAACGGAGAGGGAGAAGTAGGCTTCCCACCAAGCAGGGGGCCCGATGCAGGGCTCGATCCCTGGACTCCAGGATCATGACCTGAGCTGAAGGCAGACACTTAATGACTGAGCCACCCAGGTGCCCCCATTTTGGAGAGTTCTTAAGAAACACTATCTTCTGGGCACCTGGGTGGCTCAGTTGGTTAAGCGACTGCCTTCAGCTCAGGTCATGATCTCAGAGACCTGGGATCGAGTCCCACATTGGGCTCCCTGCTCTGTGGGAAGCCTGCTTCTCCTTCTCTCACTCCCCCTGCTTGTGTTCCCTCTCTGGCTGTGTTTCTCTCTGTCAAATAAATAAAATATTAAAAAAAAAAAGAAAAAGAAACAAACACTATCTTCATCACTGAGACTAAGCTATGTGGTAGGAAATTGTCAAAGGTTCCTAAAAACTGCAGTGATTTATTATTGATCTATCAATCAGTTATTTGGGTGCTTCAGTCTGAAATCATTTTTTGTTATTATTGCTTTCCTAATACTTACTGTCTTAGCTCTTCCAATGGTTGTATAAAAATCTAAAACTGTATATTAAAGTCTCTCTTATTTTAACAAAAGCAATTAACTTAAAAATATATTTATACCTTATTTCATGTAAACCAATAGAAATGTTATGTATCTTAACCAGAATTACACTCTAGGCTGTTTTGGCCCCTGTAAATCAATTCTGTTGGCCTGAGGGGCTCCTGGGTGGCTCAGTCGGTTAAGTGGGCAACTCTTGGTTTCAGCTCAAATCATGATCTTCGGGTTCTGGGATCAAGCCCCATGTCAGGCTCCATGCTCAGAGGGGTGTCTGCTTGAGGGTTCTCTCTCTTTTTCTTTCCCCCTGACCCTGCCCTCTCCCTTTCTCTCTCTAAAATAATAAATAAATAAATGAATGAATGAATGAATAAATAAATAAATCTATCTTAAAAAAATTTCTGGTGGCATGAAACTGAATATGCACTCACCATATATATACTTTTAAGCAATGGATTCACAATGGATCCACAACACTTTATGGCATTTGTTATAGCTAATTACATATTATATTATTATATTATATTATATTATATCATGTTATGTTATATTATTCATATATTCTCATAATATATTCATGTTTTTATATTATTCATATATTCATTATATATATGCTCATATATATATTCATATATTCAACAGAGGAATGAATCCCGCATTGAAATTAGTGAAGGAGATCCTCAAATTGTTTTCAAGGTCTTTAAAAGTCTAAATAAAAGTACCTCAATTCCTTAATAAAGTTGCATAATCTAACAATCCTTAAGAACTTTCTGGGTTTGGTTGGCATTAAATCAATTCAGTGAAATATCACTGGTTATCTAAGGTCGATCAAATATGCAAGTTCAGAGTAATATGTACTAAATGAATACAGAAAGAAAAACAAGTAACTTTAATAAGTTCAGGGTTTTTTTTTTTAATAAACAAGCAGAGACTACAGGAAAAGAAAACAAAGGGATATTAAATGAAGAAAAATTCAAGCACTATCTTCCATGAAATTATATTCCTTAAGAAAAAAAATTGATGTATTATAAAATTATCCCAGGGTGTGAGGACAAAGCTGGGACCTGGGGGACACTGGGCCTGAAGGGTTGAGGTCTGGAGAAACTGACAAGTTAGTAGAGTTAGACCCAAAGGGGGAGGGGTGTCCAGTAGTCCAGTGCCAGTGTTGAGGGGCTGTAGCTACCTCAGGTTTGACTCTGGCCAGCATCCATATTGAAGTAGTCCTATGGTAGCGAGCTCTAGGACAGAATTCATGGCACCAAGCAACAGAATTTGTGCATGCAATAATGGCAGCTAGAATGGGTAATAGCAAGTCAAATGTTCATGGAGGTAAAAACCCAAGTCTAGGCAGTATCAGGACTCTAGGTAAATGACCTAGTGTTCAAGACTGGCCTCAACTCCCAGTGGGTATTGGAGAGAAACCCACAGCTGAAACCCAAGCAAATGGAACAAAGCAACACCATGCAGTGGGGGGCAAGACGGCCGCTCTGTGGGTACCTGAATGTCACAATCCTGTTACCACCAGGGGGATATTACATGTGGTCAGGACCTAGCAACTGCCCCTGACTGAGAGTGCCTAGGGAAGATCAGAAATTGAAATAGGGGGCGCCTGGGTGGCTCAGTTGGTTAAGCAACTGCCTTCGGCTCAGGTCATGATCCCGGAGACCCAAGATAGAGTCCCACATCGGGCTCCCTGCTCAGCAGGAAGCCTGCTTCTTCCTCTCTCACTCCCCCTGCTTGTGTTCCCTCTCTGGCTGTGTTTCTCTCTGTCAAATAAATAAAATCTTAAAAAAAAAAAAAAGAAATTGAAATAGATCTCAAATTTATCTTTTCCTGATTCCCACAGTTGTATCTTAGGTCCTTAATTAAGTTTTATGCTAAAATATCACAAACCACAAATAAAATGCTATCACTGCTCCCCAAGAACATAGACAAAGCATAAGACAAAGACATACAACAGAGACAAAGCATGAAACCCATTATGCGATTAACAAAAACATTTTTCATTTGTGCAAAAATATGGAATATGATTTTTACTAAAATACTTTCACTTCCAAATATACTGAAAATATTTAATTTATCATCAAACTACTCAGAATAAGATAAGGTAGAAAGTAAAAGCCACCTTTCAGTTGACTTCTAAATATAATATCACTCAACTTGCCAATTTTGGTCTCGGAGAGCAGAATCTAAAGATGAATTTCTTTTAGTAGTAAATGAAAAATCTGATATTGAAATAAATAAGTATGGTGTATGATTTTAATAATCTCTACATTTTAAAGTTATTTGATAAAAGAGAGATCTAGTACAGTAAGGAAAATTCTTCTGTGTCAACAAAACCTATCAAAATACAGTGAGACTCCTTTGACAACCTCCAAGACCATGCATATACACAGGAGAATTTTACCTCCGTAGTAAAAACAGCCACCCAGTGTGGCCAGATCCACAATGAGCAAAATGCTGGGTTTCTCACATTGCTCTGCAGAACTCTTAACTGTCTGCTCTACCAAGTGAAGTCAAAGTTTAAAAGCATGAAATAATGAAACAATAAACAGATTATATAATTTTCTTCCCTGATGATGTTTATTTTAAACTTCATGGGCAATTTAATCAAATAAGAGGGTTGCATAGGAGAGCAATGGTCAGTTTCAGAAAGATTTTTTTCCCTCACCTACCTAGCCTATAATACAATAGATCTATAATAATTATTCTCTACCCTATACTAATATTTTTTATTAAATTACTAGCTTGCAGGGTGAATATGATCATAATTGTAAAACTATTGCAAAAAATATTTCACCTGGCAATTTTTAAATGTCCAAAAGAATCATGTTCTAGACTTTTTACTGAAGTCTTTTATGCCATACAAATTGCTTTGGAGTGGGTGAACTTTTAGAATGGGAACTTTTGTATTAACATGGATGGGACTGGAGGAGATAATGCTGAGTGAAATAAGGCATGTCAATTACCGTATGGTTTCGCTTACTTGTGGAGCATAACGAATAACATGGAGGATATTAGGAGAAGGAAAGGAAAAGTGAATTGGGATAAACTGGAAGGGGAGATAAAGCATGGGAAACTGTGGACTCTGAGAAACAAACTGAGGGTTTTGGAAGGGAGGGAGGGTGGGGGATGGGTGAGCCTGGTGGTGGGTATTAAGGAGGGCACGTATTGTATGGAACACTGGGTGTGGTGCATAAACAAGAATCTTGGAACACTGAAAAAATAAAATAAAATTTAAATTAAAAAAAAAAAGAATGGGAAGATGATTGGCTTGTCCACGTCCCACTTCCCACACAAAGAGTCCTGATGCTTTCTGCAGATCTAAGCACACACCATATGTTCTATGAGCGAAGACCAGGGTACCCTGTGGAAGCTCAGAAGTTACTGGGTGCAACCTTAATTAACTAATTATCTGGGGTGGGGGGGGAGGGGCAACCCCCCTGGGAATCCAATCTAACCTTGTTATGTGAAACCTTAGTATTTGAAATGTTTCCCAGATATCAAAAAATAAACTTTGCACAAAACGCTGTACAAATACAAATTTTATGTTGTGAAATCTTTCATAAATAGAAATCAAACAGCAATGTTCCTATCGTGCTTTTCAGACTGGCTAAACACTCAGTTTATCTCTGTGTACCCCACTGTGGGAAGCACGTGTGCTGTTCCCACCGAATGACACAGATTTCAAAAAATAAGTATGATTAATTAGATAAGATAAATGACTGATGTAAAAAGTTCCTTCAGCAAGCCCTCTGTTCGGCCATTTACAGGCGATAAATGTTACAAAACCCTTTAAAGACAATTTTTAAGAAGTCCAGCTACCTCAGTATAATGAGAGATGTAAAAGAGAAAAAGAGGAAAATTAAAGTAGTTGTGCATAAATACATCAAGTTAATCTGCAGTGGAGACTCTACCACAAGAAAAGGTGATAAAAAGGAGCCCTTATAAAATCATGAACAACAGAAGTTTATATGATAGTAATAATGGAATGGTGAACTAGAAAAATATATTTCACTTTAAAATCGAGTCAGTTGATATAAATATGTAAACACCAGCTGATGTCACCTCCCCCCTCCCCTGGTCTAATTTTTACTTATGGTTACACATTAACTTCTGAGTCTCTCCAGCCAACAAGACACACAGTTAGGCTTTGGCAACATCAAAATAACAATGTTACAGTTAGAAGGAGAGATGAGGGCACCGACAACATCCGCACTGAAGTGACACCTCTGGGAGACCCTGTCTGCCCCATCTCTCCTTTGCGGTGCATCTTCTGCGGGGGAGAACAGGTGGTTGTTTCTGCCCCTCATGCCTGTGAACTTGGAAACTCCATCTCAACTGGAAATTGAGGACCCTGTTGTTTCTTATCTGCAACTGTACGGTTTAGTTAGGATCTTGGGCTTCCTGCAGGGACTGGGACAACTCCCCCTGCTACTGCAATCCTGGGCTTAGTGGTTCGGTTGTTCTGTCCCTGTCACTGACCCTGCTCTGCCTCCCGCCATCTTCTCAGGACCTCAGATCACAGACTCGGCCCATCCCTCCCCCCACCAAAGGATCTGATTTCACAGCAGTTGATGGAGCCTTCTGGAACAGCACAGAGCCCCAGCCGCATGTTCCCTAAGTCCAAGGCTTGGACTAGAACCCCTTACCCAGTCTGGCTGATCCATCCATACAAGTCAGCTGGCAACAGCGTACACTCCGGCATGGGGTGGGGTGTTTGCTTGTTTGTTTTTGTGAGCAAAAAACAAAGTGAAGCAAACAAACTCCACAAACACACACAAAAAACAAACACAAACTTCCCAAGGTCTGCATTCTAAACATCTTATTTTAGCAGTATCCACACCCTAAGCTGATTGAACATCACGGAGCTACTACTTAATACGCTCCTTCATACAGACCAGTAGTACTGCCCTGGGTCCGGGAAAAGTCATTCTGATTATTTGGGGGGATGGTGGATTAGAAGAGTAATAGCATATCATTCATGCACACGTCTCTGCTGGTGTGACTTAATCCATTAATCAATTTAGAATACTAGGAGCAAAAGGACCGTGCAGCCACACGTCCTTCAGGGAACTTTCAGTAAGCTTCTTGTAGGTATTGGGCAAGGAAAGACTTAGAAATTATATAGCCTAGACTGGGCTTGGAATGTGGCTTTTCTATCTTGCTAATTTAATAGAGACCCACTGAGCCTTAGTGACTAAGCTAAATAAAGGGACCACGTTGAGCATAATGGTGGCACCCTCTTGGGCAGTGAAGGGGCCCAACAAGGACACAGTGGGATAGAGAGAGTAGCTACAGCCCCCTGGCCAGCTGCAAGCACAGAGAGTAGGGGGCATCTGCTGTAGGAGACCACTGGTCTTGCTCAAGCTGGACGCGAGGTCACAATAGTGCTAACAGGACGGTGAGTGGCCCCTGTGTGGATGCAGGTGTCCTAGAGGGTGGTCACAGGAAAAGTTCTTACCACAGGCTGCTCTTCCTTTGCAGGTTTCTTTTGAGGCTTAACTTTCTTGGTCTTCGTAGGCACGGTACTGATGGAGGGTGAGTATGGTCTTGAAAAGGCTCTAGGTCTGGATGGAATCTTGTGTTGTGAGGGCCACGGGGACATGCCAGCCTCTTTTGCCTTGACTAGTTTTGAGCTCTGACACACAAAAAGAAGCAATTTGGTTATTCTCACTTCGTCCTTCAGATTCATGTCCCTTTCTTTTCCTGAGCTGGCATTGCAGGGTCAAATTTTCAGTCCCAAAGGGCATGGATCTGATCCTTTCCCCAGCCCCGTGCTCCCTTTTGGCCTGATTTAATGTGCAGGTTGGGTGTGTTTTTCCTCTCCTCCCAGCGATGCCACTGTACCAAGAAAAACATACCAACAGATCAGTGTTTTCTGGAAGCACCTAGAAAGGTGGGAGTGTTGAGGAGTGGGGTGACATGACAGCTTGAGGCTTGTGTCTTATTTGCAGGAAGCTAGGGAAATGGAAGGTAGGAGTGAATGGATAGGAATCTGAAGAAATAGGGCCTGAGCCTAAGGCTCCGTGTACCAGGATGACACTTTTCCCCTTCTTTCAGCCAGGTTTGCCTTCTTGTTGCCTTTTACTCTTCTCACTGAGCTCAGCCATTGGGCTCCTGGGCTTCCATCCACATTTTAAAGCATTTTCTCCTTCAAACTCAGATCTTTCACTTGGAAAGTGAAAAGTCTCAGTAGGTTATGTAAACCTTCTTCAACCCAGATGTCAAAATAAGACTCGCACAGAATAAAAGAAGAAAAAAAGAACTTAAATTTAAATGCAAACCTTGCCGCTTATACTGTCCAACTTCTTCCTGGCTTCCATATTCTCCTTCTGTTTATTAATCTGTGAAATTAAAGGCTCATATCATTTGTTATCATTTGCAAGGATTAAAAAGAAGAATTTTCTATAAAACTTCCTCAAGCAATGAAAGAATAGAATTGTAAACCACTTAACTGCTAACACTATTATAAGAAAATAAGTTATAATGGTGCATATGAATTAGATGAGAAAATCAATTTGAATCTAGAGAAAGAGCACTTAAAAGGAGTGAACAGAAAAACTGTAAATGTTTAAAGTCATTAGCATTTATTCATTATTTTAAGCATAATAGAGATTATAGAGAAACATAGATTGTTTGCTTTTGTGGTAATAATTTGTTTCATTTATTATGATAGCTATAAATACCAGGTCTTATAAAAGTTTTGGAAAATTTTCAGGTAATTTGATAGCCAGACTTCAATAATATAATGATGAAATTTTGGTTTAAAGAGTCAGTTTTAGTTTCTAGGCAAAAAAGGCTTTTTATCATATGTATATAATTGAGCTATAATCTACACAGAACATTGTATTAGTTTTAGGCCTACAACATAATAATTCAAAATTTGTATATGTTGCACAGTGATGGCAACAATAAATCTAGTTAACCCACACAGTTATAATTTTTTTCTTGTAATAGGGACTTTGAAGATTTACTCTCTGGGCAACTTTCAAATATATAATGCAGTATTACTAACTATGACCCCCATGTTGTACGTTACATTCCTGTGACTGGTGTATCTTATAGCTGAGAATTGGCACCTTTTGATCACCTTCACCCATTTCACCCCCCACCTACCGCTGGCGGCCACCAACTCATTCTCTGTAAGTTCATGTTCTCATTTTTTTTTTTTAGATTCCACGTGTAAGTGAGATTATACAGTATTTGTCTTTCTCTGACTTAATTCACTTTGTATCATTTCCTTAAGATCCATCCATCTTGTTGCAATAAGTGAAAAATATATTATTAATGCATGCTTCAATAGTATCAAGCTTTTTTTCATCATGTGAATCTATGACTAATGCCAGGGATTCTAATCCTGGCTAATTTTATGAAATTAAATAATGATGAGATACACCTCTAATCATTAATCTCACTGGTATAACTATTTTCAAAAATATCTCTCATCTGCACATACAGCAGAATTCAATAGAAAGCAGGTATACGTCATGGAATCTTGAGGTCTGGGGGAATAGTGACTGATGTCCACAAGTATTGCATTTAGGAAGAACTGGGCAGGTCTACTAAGATCAAGGAGAGCTTCAATTTTACTTTAAATGTCATGGGACACCAATAAATAAGTTTAAGTGTTGGGGGTATGTGCATGACATAATAATACTTATTGTATGAAGTCATAATTTGAGGGAAGTCCTATTTCTACTCATGGCTGAGTAGCTGCTATGGAACCAACACTCCCACAGGTGACAACAATTCCAAACTCTGGAAAAAGTATATTTAATAAAAATTACCTGAAGACAATGGCTTTTAACTTAACAGTAGTGCCCAGGCTGTCCGGATGGAGCAACTGAAACTATGATGGAAAATTGCAGCCTTTCGAGATTGCTGAAGACACAGTTCAGGACAATCATTGCCAGTGAAAGTCCCAAGGCAAGGAAATCCCAAGGAGAACCAGGCTGCAGGGCCCCCAGCTTTGTGTGTAAATTTTGCCCAAATCTCTGGCAGAGGCCTGAATCATGCTGGGCTAAAGCTCAGAGATTGAATTAAGATTTGAGCTTCCATACACTACATGTGAGACACAGCTTGCAGTTTGAATCCAAGTTAATTGTCTGATTTTAAGTAGGCTCCATGCCCAACATGGAGCCCAGTGCAGGACTTGAACTCACCATCACCCTGAGATCAAGACCTGAGCTCAGATCAAGAGCCGGATGCTTAGCCGACTGAGTCACCCAGGCATCCCTAATTGCCTGATTTTTAAAATAACACACGACATTCATAATGCCTGTAAAATCCAAAATGCTCAGCATACAATTGTATGTTACTGATCTATTCTTGTGCGAAAAGGCTATTAACACAGACTGACTGAGATGATAACTCAAAAATAGTGGAATGAGGTCTCTGAAATGTGCGAAAAGAATGAAAGAAAAACAAACACAGTTAACTCGGAATTCTGTACTGACAGAATGTATTTTTCAAGATTGAAGTATCCGAAATCTACTTTCAGATAAAGGAAAAACAGAAGGATTGCATCACTAGCAGTCCTGACCTATGAGAAACGTTAAAGGAAGCTCCTCAGACTGAAGAAAAAAGATCCCAGGGAGAACCTCCGATCTTTAGGAAGGAATGTAGAGCATCAGAAATAGTCAATATGTAAAACTGTACTAATTTATTTCAATTGCATACAACTGTTTAAAGCAAAAACTGGAATACTGATATATATATAATACATAAGACGAGTTTATTTTGAAGAATGGAGAAATAAATCTATATAAACAAACCTATATATTTCAAAGTTTCTATATTTTACATGAAATTGCCTAAATTAAGTAAACTATAAAAGGTTAAGGATATAAATGATAATTGCTAGAGCAACCACTAAAAGATAGGAAAAGCCAAAATAATAATAAATAAATTAGGAGCACCTGGGTGGCTCATTCAGTTGAGTGTCTGCCTTTGGCTCAGGTCATGATCTGGAGTCCTGGGATTAAGACCCAGGTCCAACTCCTTGCTCAGAGGGGAGTCTACTTCTTCCTCTCCCTCTGCCCCCATACCCCTCCAGTCTCTTTCTCTCTCACTCTCTCTCAAATAAATAAATAAAATCTTTTTTAAAAGATAATAAATAAATTAAATTGGAATTCGAAAATATATTAAAAGGACAGCTAAAAAAAAAAAAGAAAGGAACAGAGGAAAGAACAACGAAAAACCTGGAGGGGACATATAGATAACAAATAATAAAGTGGTAGACCTAAATCTAATCCTATCAAAAATGACACTGAGTGTTCATAGACTGAACAGTCTAGGTTAAATACAGAAATAGGCAGAATGCATAAAACAGCAAGACCCAATTATTTACTGTCTATAACACAAGCACTTTAAATATAAATACACAGAGGGGTTGAAAATACATGTATTGAAAAAAATGCAATGCCAACATAAGAAGGTGGGAAGTACTACATTTATACCTAACATGTGTAGTAGATTTCAGGATCAGAGAATTACTAGAGATAAAGAGGGACATTTTATAATGATAAAAGAGTCAGGCGCCTGGGTGGCTCAGTGGGTTAAAGCCTCTGCCTTCGGCTCAGGTCAGGATCTCAGGGTCCTGGGATCGAGGCCCGCTTCGGGCTCTCTGCTCAGCCAGAAGCCTGCTTCTCCCTCTCCCACTCCCCCTGCTTGTGTTCCCTCCCTGGCTGTGTTTCTGTCTGTCAAATAAATAAACAAAATCTTAAAAAAAAAAAAACCCCAAACCAAAAAATATATCTAGAAAAATCACTAATATTTAAAAATTAAACAACACAGTTCTTTATCACAGGGGAAATCAGACATTAGGGGAAATCAGACATTAGAAAATATCCCAAACTGACTGAAATACCAAACTGAATGACTGAATGAAATGCTAGGATACCTAAATGTGTAGGCTCCTGCTCGGAGGGAGATTAACAGCTTAAATGTTCAATTAAAAATAATAAAAAGCCCGAGATCAAAGACCTTAAGTTCCACCGTAAGAAGATTAAAAAAAAGAGAGAGAGAGAGAAAGAGCAAAGTGAACAAAAAGTAAATAGAGGGGGGAGAAAAGGACAAAAATCAGGGCAGATATCAATGAAATAAAAAAGAAAAAAATAGAGAAAATAGAGCTAAAACTAACTTGAAAAGATCAGCAAAACTAATAAATCCCAACTAGATTAATCAAGAACATAATTTACTAAGACCAGGAATTAAAGAGGATTCATTATTTCAGATCCTATAGATACTAGAGGGATAATAAGAGAATGTTATGGAAAACCTCATACCAACAAATACATAATTAAATAAAGGGAACAAATTAAATAATACAACCTAACAAAACACAAAATGACTTAGAAAATATAAATAGTTCTATAACTTAAATAAACCCATTATCAAAAACTTTTGCATAAAGAAAACTCTAGGCTCAGTTTCATTGATGAAGTCTATCAAACATTTAAGAAAGAAACAACAGTCATCTTTTTACTAACACCACTAAAATGTTTTCAGAAGATAGAGAAGATGTATTTCTCAACTCATTTTATGAAGCCAGCATAACTCTAACACTAAAACCCATAAAACAAACATGCACACAAAGAAAATTTAGAGATCAATGTCCGTTATGACCTCAGATTCAAAAGTCCTCAACATACTACTAATAGATTGAATGCAGTAGTGTATAGAATGTATGAAAGGTCATAACAAAGAGGCGTTTATCTCAGGAATGCAAAACTGCTTCAACATTCACAAACCAAAGTATTTCACCATATTACAGGATAAAGGGGAAAAAATATAGTCATTTCAATATAGCTGCAGGAAAATAAAAACACATTTGACAAATTCAACAGCCATTCATGAAAGAAAGGCTCAGAAAACTAGGAATAAAAGGAAACTTCCTCAACCTGAATGACTGCCATGAGAAACTTAAAGTCAACATACTTAATGATGATATAATGAAGTCTGCCCTGGGAAGGGGACTAGGAAGCTTCTTCTCACCACTGTTAAGCAACACTGTAGTGCAAGTCCTAAGCACAGTTAGAAAACATTCAAAAGAGGGCACCCGAGTGGCTGGATTGGTTCAGCATCTACTTTTGGCTCAGGTCATGATCCCTGAGTCCTGGAATTGAACCCACCTCTCATCTGCTTGTCCCTCTTTCTCTGCCCCTTCCCCCAACTCAGGCTTGCTCTCTCTCTCTTTCATAAATAAAATATTTAAAAAAATAAAACACTAAAAAGAAATAAAAAGTACAAAGATCAGAAACAAAGTAAAGCTGTCTCTATTTACAGCTGTTTCTATTTACGAAAACCTGACTGCTTACCTACCAAGAATCTCCAGATTATTTACATTTGAAGGAATCTATGAAATTATTATTGAAACTATTAAGTGATTTTAGCAAGGTCACAGAATACAAAGTTATTATAAAATCGATTGTATTTTTATATACCAGTCCCAAACAAATGAAAGAAAATAAAACCTAAAAACAATTCCATTTCTAATAGTATCAAAAATGATAAAATAGGAATAAATTTAACAAAGATGTGCAAGATGACACTGAAGATGACAACATACCAGTAACAAAAATTAAGGAAGACCTAAATAAAGAGATATATACTAAGCTTATGGGTTGGATGCTTTAGTCTAGTAAAGTGTTCATATGTCAAACTCTTCGAATTTATCTGTAGATTTATACCACAATCCTAATCATAAAACACCCTTGGGTGTTTTTTGTTTGTTTGTTTGTTTGTTTTTGTAAAAGTGGACAAGTTTTTTCTAAAGTCTATGTGAAAATACAGAGCATCTATAATTTTCAAAATGACTGAAAAAGAACAAAGGTGGAGGACTTACTGTTACTTGTTTTCAAGACCTATTATAAAGCCCCAGAAATTAACATGGTGTGGTACTAGCTTAAGGATCAACAAATCATTACAACAGAATAGAGAACCGCAGAATATACCTGGCTGATTTTCAATAAAGATTCAAAGCAATCAATATTATGGGGGGGGGAATTTCTCAATAAACATTGCTGGAACAAGTGGATATCTAACTGGGAAAAAATATAAAATTTGACCTTTATGCCACACCTTCCACAAAAACTATTTTAATATAGTTCATACACCTGGGCGCCTGGGTGGCTCAATGTTGACTCTTTTTTTTTTTTTAAGATTTTATTTATTTGACAGAGAGAAACACAGCCAGAGAGGGAACACAAGCAGGGGGAGTGAGAGAGAGAGAAGCAGGTTTCCCACCGAGCAGGGAGCCCAGTGTGGGACTCGATCCCGGCTCTCTGGGATCATAACCTGAGCCGAAGGCAGTCGCTTAACCAACTGAGCCACCCAGGTGCCCCAAGGTGTTGGTTCTTAATTTAGGTTCAGGTCTATGATCTCAGGGTCCAGGGATGGAGCCCTGCCTCTGGCTGCATGCTCAGCAGGAATCTGCTTGAGGATTCTCTTTCCCTCTCCCTCTGACCCTCCCCACACTTGCTCTCTCTATTTCTCTCTGTCTCACATAAATAAATAAATGATTAAAAGTATATATAGAACATACATACATCAAGGGATGAGGTATCTTGTTTTTTTTCTAGAAGAAAACATACAAGGATATCGTCTTGACTTCAGGGTAGGCAAGGGTTTCAAAGCATACATAAAGCAATATCCATAAAGGAAAATAACTGATAAATTAGACTTTAAGATAAAAAAATATTTTCCCATCAAAATACATTGTTAAGCAAATGAACAGAAAAAGCATAACTGGGGAGAAAATATTTACAAAATGTATATCTGGCAAAGACTGATATCTAAGATAAAATTTCTGTATTGTGCTTGTATGTTTAGTTTTGAAAAACCTCTCTGGTTACCTAGTTTCTCTGCACTTATTCACTAATAGGAAAAAAATTCAATGCTTTAAAATGGATTTTTATTTTGAAATACTTGTAGATTCTCATGCAATGATAAGGAATAATGCAGCACGATCTTATAATACTCTTTACCTCCTTTTCCCTAATGTTAACATCTTGCAAAACTATAGTATCAGATCACAACCGGGATATTGACATTGATGCAATCCACCAGTCTTATTCAGAATTTCCCAGTATGCATTTGTGCGTGTGTGTATTTTATGCTATACAATTACAGCACCTGTGTAGGACTGTCTATCCACTGCCAGTGAAGATACAGTATCTTTGCAGTGATCAACACAAAGATCCCCTGTGTTGACCCTTTGTAACACACCCACCTCCCTTACGGTGCTCCTCTCCTCATCCCTAACCCAGGAAACCACTAATTTGTTCTCCATTTCAAAAAATTTATCTTCTCAAAAGTGTTATATAACTATATTGTACACCTGCAACACTCTATGTTAATTATACTGGAATTTTTAAAAGAGTGTTATAGAAATGAATCATACAATGTGTAGCCCTTTGGAATTGCCTTTTTCATTCTGCATAATTCCCTTGAGATTCATCCTAGTTGTTGCTGTAACATTAGTTTATTCCTTCTTGTTGTTAAATAGTATTCTGAGGTATGGCTATCCCACAGTTTAACCATTCATATCCATAACATAAGGATATATAGGATTGCTTCCAGGTTTTGACTGTTATGAATAAAGCTATTTTGAACATCTGAGTGTAGTTTTTTGGTTTGTGACTATGTTTTTATTTCTCTGGGAAAATGCATAAGAGTGCAATTGCGAGATTATATTGTAATTGCATGTTTAGCTTTTAAAGAAACCGTCAAACTGCTTTCCTAGTTATCTAGTTTTTTTCCATCTTTCCACGATTTAGTGTTATCTCCACTTTTTAAAAATTTTAATCAGTCTGATAGGTCTATAGTGATATCTCAGTGTGGTTTTATTTTGCATGTCCCCCAAGATTAATAATATTGAATATTTTTACATGTGCCTCTTCAATAAAATGTCTGGTCATGTCTTTTCCTCTTTTACTGGTTGGATTTTCTTTCTACTGTTAAGTTTTGAGAGGTCTTTATTTACCTAGATGTTAGTCCTTTGTGAGATCTGTGGTTTGCAAATCTTTTCTCTAATTCTGTAGCTTGTCTTTCATCTGCTTCCTGTGTGCTTTCATGGAGAAAAGCTTTTAATTTTGATGAGGTGTCTAATGGACTGAATCTTTGTGTCCCTGCAAAATTCATATGAGGAATCCTCAATGTGATGGTATTAGAAAATGGGGTCTTTGGGAAGTAATTAAATTCAGATTAGGTCATAAGAGTATTACACCCTCATGATGGGATTGATCCCTTATAAGAAGAGGAAGACAGTGAGCTAGAGGGCTCTAACTCTCACTCTGTCTCTCGGTCTCTCCCTCCTTCCCCACCTACTGAACACTACGAGTACCACTGAAGAAAGGCCAAATGAGTACACTAGGAGAAAATGTCTGTCTGCAGTCCAGGAAGCAGCCTCTCCCTAAACACTTAATCTGCTGGCCTCTTGATCTTGAACTTCTCAGCCTTCAGAACTGAGAGCAACAACGGTTTGTTGTTTGAACTACTCAATCTGTGGTATTTTGTTATCCCAGCCTATGTATATTAAGATAAGACAGAGTCCAGTTTATCAATCTTCCCTTTTATGAATTGTGCTTTCGGTATCAAGACTCCTTGCTTAACCTTAGATCCCAAAGATTTTCTCTTATTTTTCCCCATATGTCGATGGTTTTATATTTTTCATATTAAGTCTATGATCCATTTTGAGTTTTCTTTGTGCTAGATATAAGGGTTACATGAGGTTCACTTTTGGGGCTACAGATACCCAATTACTCCTGCATCAAATGTTGAAAGGGCTATCCTTCCTCCAATAAACCGCTTCTGCATTTATGTCAAAAAATCAGCTGAACATATTTGTGTGGATCTACTTCTGGGTTTCATTGATTTATGGGTCTAAACCTCTGCAAATACCACAGTTCTTTGATTACTGTAACTATATATAAAACTTAATATCAGGTAAAGTGAGTCCTTCTAATTTATTCTTCTTTTTCAAGATTGTTTTAGCTATTCTAGGGCCCTACATTTAGAATAAAATTGTCTGTGTCAGCAAAAAAAAAAAAAAAAACCAAAAAACCTATCTGGGATTTTGATAGATATGCATTAAACTAGAGCTCAGTTTGGGGGAGAACTGACATCTTTACTACATTGGGTTGTCCAACCCACAAACATAGTATGTCATTTATTTGGGTCTTTGATTTCTTTCATTAACATTTTATAATTATCAGCATACAGAACCTAAGCATGTTTGGTTAGATTTATATCTTTTTAGATTTCCTTTGGAGCAATCACAAATTACACTGTACTTTTAATTTTTGTTTTCATATGTTCATTCCTAACACACAGAAAGGCAGTTGATTTTTAGAAGGAAACTATTCTGTCTTTCACCACTGAGTCTGATATAGGATAAAGGATACGTTTAGGCACATGTTCTTCATCAGTTTGAGGAAGTTCCCTTCTTTTCTAGATTGTTAAGAGTTTGTTTCATGAATGGGAGTTTTTCAAATGATTTTTATCCATCAACTGACATGATTTTGTGCTATGTCTTTATTTGCCTGTTCTTATGGATTTTATCTATTTTCAAATTTTGAAGTAGCCTTTTATATCATGAATAAGTCCCAGTTGGTCATACTATATAATTTTTTACACATAGCAGGCTTCAATTTATTAATATTTTTTGAGTATTTTTGCACCTAAATTCATGAAGGATATTGCCCTGTAGTTTTCTTTTTTGCCTACTGTCTTTGTATGGTTTTGGTATCATGGTAATACTAGCCTCATATAATGCAATGGGAAGTGATTCTGCCTCTTCTAATTTTCTGAAATATATTGTGTAAGACTGGTGTTAATTCTTTAATGTCTGGTAAGATTCTCTAGAAACTATCCATTCTGCAAATTCATTTTTTTCAGGAGCTTTTAAATTATAAGTTTAATTTTTATAGTTGTATGACTTTTTTAAAAAAGATTTTATTTATTTGAGAGAGAGAAGCACAGCTAGAGAGGGAGCACAGCAGGGGGAGTGACAGAGGGAGAAGCAGGCCTCCTGCTAAGCAAGGAGCCCAAGATCCCAGGACTTCGAGATCATGATCTGAGCTGAAGGCAGTTGTTTAACCAACTGAGCTACCCAGGTACCCCTGGTTATATGACTTTTAAGATTATCTATTTCATCTTGACTGAATTTTGGTAGTAACTAGTTTTTGAGGAATTGCTCTACTTTTCCCTAAATTGTGAAATTCAAGTTGTCTGTAGCTTCCCCAGTTATCCTTTTAAAGATGACCATTTCTGTAGTGATATCTTATTTTATTCTTAAGTTGGAGAGTTGTATCTTTTGCCCATCTCTTTCCATATTTATTAGTCATGCTAGAGGTTTATCAATTTTATTGCTTTATTTTCAAAGAACAGATTTTTGTTGATTTTTTCTCTTGTTTTCCTATTTTTGATTCCATTTATTTCTGCTATTACTGTTATTATTTCCTTCCTTTCTGGTTTATTTAAAGGGTGTGTTTTGCTCTTCTGTTTCTAATTTCTTGAGGTAGAAACTTCAATTACTAATTTGAGACCTTCCTCTTCTCTCCTGTAAGCATTTAGAGATATATTTCCTTCTCAGAACTGTTTTACCTGCATCTCATATATTTGATATGTTTTATTTTTCAATCTGCTTTAGGTACTTAAAAAATTGTATTGAGACTTCCCCTTAACTCTCCTTACTCCTGGTTTGCTGAGAGTTTTCGTCATAAATATATATTAGATATTCTCCTGTGTTTTTTCTACATCTATGTGTTCTCAGGCTCCAACATTTTACATTTTTACATTTTACTTTTTTTTCCATAAAAAAATCTCCTTCTGCACTTAATTCTAGAAATTCTGTGGTTTTAGCCATTACATTTAGGTTTATGGTCTATTTGAGTTAATTTTTATGTGAGGTGTGAGGTAAATGTTGAGGTTCGTTTTTTGTTTATAGCTATCCAATGGTTCCAGTACCCTTTGAAAAGATTAACCTTTCCTGTTTAAATTAGCTTGACATCTTTGTCAGAAATTAATTCACCATATATGTCCCACTAGGTTTATTTCTGGGGTTTCCATTCCATTCATTATATGTTTATCCTTATGTCAGTATCATTGTACCTTGATTACTATGCCTTTAGAATAAGTCTAGAAAGCAGGTTGTATACATCCTTCAGCTTTGTTATTTTTCAAAATTATTTCAGCTATGGAAGGTCCATGAATTTCTGTATAAATTTTAGAGGAGGTTGTTGGTTTAAAGAAAAAAAAAAGCCTGCAGGGATTTTGACTGGGATTGTATTGAATCTACAAATCAATCTGGAGATAACTGCGAGTTGATAGCATCTAAGTAATAAACATGATATGTTTCTCCTTCTATGTAAGTCTTTAATTTCTTTCTGGAGTGTTTTGTATGGTTTTGCACATATTTTGTCAAATTTATCCATAAACATTTCATATTTTTATGCTATAAGTGGTGCTTTTTAAAATTTTCCTTTTTGTTTATTGCTTGTATACAGAAATACATTGCTTTTATATCTTAATCTTTGTGACCTTGCTAAATTCACTTATTAATTCTAATGGCTTTTTTGTAGATTCTTTAGGATTTCCTACATAGATGATCATGTCATCTGGGAATAAAAATAGTTCTTCTTCCTTTCTAATCTGGATACCATTTATTTCTTTTTCTTACATTATTATACTGGTTAAGATCTAAAATACAATGTTGAATGGAGATGAGAGCATAAATTCTTTCTTTTTGGTTTGCTTTCTTTTTTTTTATTATGTTCAGTTAGCCAACATATAGTACATCATTAATTTTTAATGTAGTGTTCAATGATTCATTAGTTGTATATATCATCCAGAAGAGCAGAAATTCTTGTCTCATTCCTGACCTTAGCCTTCACTATTTCCCCCATGAAACATGACAGTAGTTTTAAATGTTTTGTAGATACACATTATAAGCTCTATTCCTATTTCACTTGAGAGTTTTTTTAATGTAGGCTCCACACCCAGCATGGAGCCCAATATGGGCCTGAACTCATGACCCTGAGATCAAGACCTGAACTGAGACTCGTCAAATGCTTAACTAATAGAGCTACCCAGGAGCTTCTAAGAGTTTTGTTACAAATGTATATTTGACTCTATCAAATGCTTTATCTACATTTATCTGCTTTCTGGTGCATATATTTTACATTTTTCCCATACACAAAACATATTCATCCTCACCCAAGACCTCCAAAAATCCCATTCTCATAGTGTCAGCTTGAAGCCAAGATCTCATTGTCTAAATCTGGTCCAGGTGCAGATAAGCCTCCTTGAGTACAGTCTATCTTGATATGAAGACCCAGGAACTAAAGAGACAAGTTATCCAACCCCCACAGCCAACATACCACAGTGGGACATAGGATAACCTCTAGAGACCCTGTCCTTCCAAAAAAGGAGAGTGAGAGGCATATAACAATAACCAATCGGCAGTATTTTTTGTTTTTCACACATTGTTCTTTATTTTCTGCCATCTTACTTTTGGTTTACATTCACCCCACAGAAAAAGTCACTGGTTCTTAGCCTAATGTGGGAGATCACTATTGACCGTGTCTTCACAGACACACTCACACACACATTCTAGCATGCCCAGCACTGTGCCTTTCATCTCTGGTTTGCCCACACTGGTGAATGGCCTAAGGGAAAGCTCAGTTTGGAATACTAAGTTCTCCCTAAAGACTCTCCCTTGAGATTTGATTTTATGTGGCAATCCCTCTCTTGTCAATTCTTTGGTGCTTTATTTATAAAGATATTTATACTATTTCATCTAAATGCTTTTGTTTTCTTTTTTTCTGGGAGTTGATCTGAATGCCTAGCTTACTCGCTAGTTCCCCCACTAATCAACATCAGTGTGTGTAATGGAAAAATTTAGGCCCTCTTTCCCAAAGAGTTTGAATTTTCCCTCAGAATCTTCTTAATACATTGGAGTTGATACATGGAATCATGTCTGCTCTCGGGAGGAGTTTTCAGGTCTCTAGCTAGTAGGGGGACCAACCATCCTGGTTTGCCTGACTGGGGGGTTTCTAGATACAAGCCTCTCCGTTTTAAACCTGGAGAAGTTCTGGAAAGACCAGGCTGACTTGGTCACCCTCTCCACTTTATGACTAGGCTTTCATCACTAAGTGTAGGTGTGAGTTGCCCACCCCTCTTTTCTTGGAGAAAGAAAGGAACCATCACACTTTCCAGTGGGAACAGATAATCCCATGGGCCCATAGCTCCTTTTCTGTCCTCTCCCTGTTAGTTGACAGTGAGATGGCTCAGCTGAACTGAAGAAAGTTCTCTTGGAGACTTGATACTGATGGCATTGGTGCCACTTCCTTGGGCTCAAGTCTGAGTGATCTTAACAGGGCATTTCCCTGGTCAGGAAGCTTCTAGAACAAAGATGCACTAGATGGTCTTGCTACCCTTTCCAGCTTACCCAATAAATGTATAAAGTGATATGGAGCTGGGTTCCTCTCCCGTAGTACATTCCATGATTCATCCTGCTTGCCTAGCCCAATGTCACCTTGCAGTGGAGAAATAAAAGACAACGGGAGAGTGTCCTCTCTGTTCATTATCTTCTTGTAAATTGTTATTAGTGAACTTTATACTACACCACGTATGCTAGTGGTACTTATGGCTCTGACCCTTGCACAACATCTAGGATTATTATAGCACAATACAACACCAGGTATTCCCCACAGTGAACATTTATTTCAACTACTACTCTGTGACAGATAAACGACAATTTTCTCTAATGGAAATTCGGAGCTTTCCGCCTGAACTCAGCATTAATGGCTTATGTGCACTGCAATGTGTATTAATGTAACACTCTGACAGAGAGGAGTCAAGGGGGAGAATCAGGGACTAAATGAATTAAATAAAACCAGAGGAAAGAGGATCAGGACTAGAACAAAACAAAGACATATCCCTTAACCACATCAAGCTAAGAGTTTTTCCTTATTAAAGAAAGCAGCAGATCTCAGTGGATGGTCCAAGGATCCACGGGGTTCCCCAGATCTTTAGGGCATATGCAAAGTCATTATTATTTTCCTAACATGATGAAGACAATCATCACCTTTTTTCACTCTTGTGGTCTTACCAGTATACGGTGGAATTTTCCAGAGGCTCTGTGATATTTACACTGATAGAATGAACACAGGAGCAGATATAGGGATCCAGCCATCTTCTTGTCAGCCAGATATTCAAGAAATTTGCAAAAATGTAAGGCAATGACACTCTTACTAAACTTCTTTTGTTTTGAAAAATATTTTTATAGATAACATGCTATTTATTTTTAGCATGTAAGAGATTATTATTATTTTCAAGTGAACTAATAAATAATTTAGTTCTGTTTTAATTTCACAGGCAGTAAGTATTAGCCGATAAAATCAATCTAAACCAGATCTCCTTGGAGGCCTCAATAATTTTTTAAAATATTAAAGATTTTATTTATTTATTTGACAGAGAGAGAGATCACAAGTAGACAGAGAGAGAGGAGGAAGCAGGCTCCCTGCTGAGCAGAGAGCCCGATGTGGGCCTCAATCCCAGGACCCTGAGATCATGACCTGAGCCAAAGGCAGAGGCTTTAACCCACTGAGCCACCCAGCCACCCCTTGGCCTCAATAATTTTTAAAAGTGGAAAGGGATCCTGCGACCAAAAAGTTTGTGAACCCCTGGAACAAGACCTGTAAATTAACACTGGAGAGTACACTGTAGTTGGTTCGTACGTTGTATAGCTGTGTCATATGTGCATCGACAGTGTTACCTGCTTCTTAAATGATATGGAGTTCATGCCATAGTGGGTTAAGTCGTTTTCAACTAATCACTTTACGAATTCATTCCTTCATTGCCTCATAACAAATATTTGAATATCTACTCTGTGGCAGCCAGCATGGTGGGTTTTGGCGATAAACTGTGAACAAGATGCAGTTTCTGACTTCAAGTAGCTCACCAGATGGAAAGAGCAGATAAATCAACAAACATCTCCACACAGCGTGAGGAGAGCCACGAGAGGGGGACTGTGTCTGAAGGGGGGCACCTGCTCCGGGCTAGGGGGTAAGGGGGAGGGCTTCCCAGAGGTGTTATCTGACCTCTGACCTGAAGGATGAGCAGGAACTAACCAAGGGAGGACACTTGAGGAAGAGAAAACCACACAGAAGAAACAGTACTCAGACATCTGATAATACACCTCCTGATTATAAGTAGACAAATGTGACAAAATGTCTGTTGATTTCACTGGGGATGAATTGCTGCACAGGTCTGAAGGCTTCCTTGTGATGCATTTGGAGCAGCATTGGTTCAAGGGAACTTTTCCTTTCACAAGGTTTGTCCTCTGTGCTGTGACTTATAAGTAAGTCATGAAGGCTGAGCAGGGCTACCCGATGCCCAGGACTATGTGGAACCAGCACATTTTCTGACTAGTGGGTAGAAACTCACTGACAGTGACCCAGGAACCCATGGATAGTAGAACTTGCTCTGTGGTCTGCCAGGTCTATAGGGATGCCATCACCCTGAGTCACCACTCAGGTCATGCTTGTCTTCCTTAATTACTGTGACTCCCAGAGCTATAATGTAAGTGCAGTTGCCCACAGATCACTGAAAGCATCTCCAAGGTTTCAAAGTGGTTGTCAGTCCTTTGGCAGCAATAGTTGGCAAACTATAGCTTCTACCTATGGTACACAGCATCAGAACAGTGACGGTATCAGTAAGGGACGCCTGGGTGGCTCAGTAAGTTGGGCGCCTGACTCTTGACTTCAGCTCAGTTCATGATCTCAGGGTTATGAGATTGAGCCCTTTGTGGGGCTCCCTGCTGGGCATGGAGCCTGCTTAAGATCTCTCTCTCCCTTTCCCTTGCCCCTCTCCCCTTGCACACTCACTCTTTCTACAAAAAAAAAAAAAAAAAAAATTAAAAACGGAGAACACTGGTAATGAGAAGTGACAGAATAACCTAAATTTTATCAAATACACAAGACTAAGCAAAGAAATTCAGTCATATATTGTTTTTATAGTACATGTCAGGGTCACCAAAGTACAGTTTGCTAGTCGAAGAGCCAACACTGCCTGAAATAGACCTAGACAGGCCTGAGGCATGACTCAAAGGGAACTCGGGCAACAGGGAACCCAGTTATGGGATCGAGGCCAACTGCAGCAGTAACTCTAAGCTGTGCCCCCAGAATGAGGGTTCACAGAAACCTCTGTAGCTCCTTTCTACCTTAAGTCTGGATTGCCCCTAGAAGCCAAGCACACTGGGATGAAATAGATGAAAAATTAGTTAAAATAAAGGGTTCAGTTATAGTACTTTCCTGATGAGGACACTTTTTTTGCTGTTTTTTAACCAAGGAGGTGAATGATCTATACACTGAAAACCATAAGACATTGATGAAATAAATTGAAGAAGACACAAATAAATGGAAAGATATAACATGTTCATGGACTGGAAGAACTAATATTGTTAAAAGGGTTGTACTACTCAAAGCCAAAGCAATCCCTGTTAAAATTCCACTTTTACAGATTGTGCTTTCTACCAAGGTAGAAAAATTAATTTTAAAACTTATATGGAACCACAAAAGACCCCTCACCCCACCAAAACCCAAACAATCTGAGAAAGAAGAACAAATCTGAAGACATCACACTTCATGATTTCAAACTATATTATAAAGCTATAGTAATTAAAACAGTGTGGGACTAGCATAAAAACAGACACATCAACCAAATGAAACCGAGTCTAGAGTCCAAAAATAAACCTATGAATAGTCAACTAATATTTGACAAAGGAGCCAAGGGAAATCAATAAAGAAAAAAAGTCTCTTCAATAAATGGTGTTGGAAAAATTTGACACTCACATGTCAGAGAATGAAACTAGACCCCTATCTTATGTCACTCTTAAATATTAGCTAACATAAATTACATACTTAAATATAAAGCCTAAAGCCATAGAACTCCTTGAAGAAAACATAGGGGGAAATCTTCTTGACATAGGGCTCAGCGGTGGTATTTTTGGATACTAATGCACAAGTAAAAAAATAAAAAATAAACAAGTGAAACTACATTATATTAAAGAACTTCTGCACAGCATAACAATCAACAAAATAAAAAAGCAACCTATGGAATGATAGAAAATATTTGGAAATCGTATATCCGATAAGGGATTAAAATCAAAATATATATAGATCCCACACAACTCCATGGCAAAAAAAAAATTTTTTTTAAACCCCCAAAAATCCAGTTAAAAATGGACAGATGATTGAAACATCTGGGTAACTGGGTGGTTGAGTGTCTGACTCCTGGTTTCAGCTCAGATCCTGATCTCAGGGTCATAGGTTCGAGCCCCATGTCCAGCTCCCTGCTCAGTCTGGAGTCTGCTTGTCCCTCCCTGCACTCATGTGCATATGTGCATATATGTGATGCTCTCTCTCTCTCTTTCAAATAAGCAAAATCTTTTTAAAAATAGGCAAAAAAATTTTTTTTAAATGGGCAGATGATTTAAGTAGAAATTTTCCAAAGAAGATATTCAAATGGCCAACAGGTACATGGAAAGGTATTCAGCATTGCTAATCATCAGGGAAATGCAAATCAAAACCATTAATGAGATATCACCTCATACTCAGCAGAATGGCTGTCACTAAAGATAAAAAGGGTCTGCAAAAATGCGGAGAAAAGGGAACCCTTGTCCCCTGCTGGTGGGGATGTAAATTGGTTCAGCCCCTATGGAAAACGGTATGGAATTTCAAAAATATTAAAAATAAAATTACCATATGACCCAGCAAGTCTTCTTCTGAGCATTTATCTAAAGGAAGCAAAATCACTATCTCAAAAAGCTATCTGCACCCCATGGTCACTGCAGCATTATTCACAATGTCCAACACATGGAAACAACCTAAGTGTCCATTAACAAATGAATGGCTAAAGAAAATGGGCCATAAATACATATATGTATACATATACATATATATAATAGAATAGTACTCAGCCATAAAAAAGAAGGCAATCCTGTCATTTGCAACTACATAGATGGGCCTTGAGGATATCAGAGGAAAACAAATACATATGACTACTTGTATGCAGAATTTAAAAAACCAAACTTAGAGAAACACATTGGTGGTTGCCAGAGGTGGGAAGTGGAGTGAGGTTGGCAAAACGGATGAAGGTGATCACAGTACATAAACTTCTAGTCATAATACATGTCCTAGGAATATAATATACAACATGGTGACTATAGTTAAGAGTACTGTATTGTATATGTGAAAATTGCTAAGAGAGCAAATCTTAGAAGTTCTTATTACAAGAAAAAGAATGTGTAACTATGTGTGGTGATGAGTGTTAATTAGATTTTCCATGGAGATCACTTTACAATATACACATATATCAAATCATTTTTTGTATACCTAAAACTAATACAATGTTATATGGCAATTACATTTTGATTTTTTAAAAAGATTTTATTTATTTATTTGACAGAAACACAGCGAGAGAGGGAACACAAGCAGAGGGAAAAGCAGGCTTCCCAGCGAACAGGGAGCCCGATGCAGGGCTCGATCCCAGGACTCCAGGATCATGACCTGAGCCGAAGGCAGTTGCTTAACCAACTGAGCCACCCAGGCGCCCCTACATCTCGATTTTTAAAACAGATAAATGAAAGCCACTACACATAGGAATCACAGGAATATGCAAAATTATTTCATACATTCCCCTCGAACCGATCATATGAGGATACTGTCACTCCAAATTTCATTGCTTACTGACACTAACTGATGATTCCTTTTTACTTGCAGCTCTTTGACTTTTTAGACTAGGTTCTTAGGACACCAGAAAATAAACTGCATTGGAAAACAGTAATAGACAAGCACGGAACAAAAAACTCTTCTGTGAGAAAGTTTTTAAATTTCTACAAAATGACTGTGCATCCACTCCACCTAGTCTCCCACTTCTCCATCTACGTGCAGTCATCAATCCAGAAATCTTCATTTCTGGAAAAAAGTACCATGGCAAGAAGCAAAGAAAACCCGAAGGCCACAAGGCCAGCCTTCCACTGAGTTCCAAACAGAATGCCTTAGTGCGGGGGAGGGGGCGCCAAACAGTGACCTTGCTGGGCCCAAAGGTATTCCATGGAAACCCTGGTCATGAGAAGAACCTTAAGCAGACTCCCTCTTTGGAAAACATGAACTGCAAACTAGTTTTGAGCATGCCAAAGGCTCTTGTGAGTCAGGGTGGGTTGGGGGCGGTCTGTGATGCAAGATCTTGCTGCTTAGCAACAAGCGAGGTGCTCCACAAACATCTAAACAACAAAATAAAACGTGATTGGTTCCCCTGTGGGCAATATAATAGCACCGGTTAACAGCTTACCGTCTAAATAAAGAGGCCAAGAAAAACTATGGGTTCTGTTCACAGTATGGGCACTCAAGGGAGTTTAATTATTTCTCTAATGTCACTAACAAACTGACAATATAACATTTGCTTCTCATTCTATAAAAACACTTGCAATTTTAATGACAATGTGTACATTTAGTTTGTTTGGAGAAGCAACGCCTAGACTTTGGAGAAGCAACAGAAGGAGGTGGGGAGAGAAGAAATCAACCAGTATATAGTCAAATAAGGAAGATGATTTTTAGAGGCCAGGTATCTAAAAGTAAGGAGTTCAAAATAATGTGATTTTTTAGCGCATGGTTTCTGTGAACAGCTAACCATAATTTCTTTCCTTGCCTGCATTCCCAAGTTGGTTTCATAGAAGCCTTTATTGTCGTCCCGGAGCATTGTTTTGCATTAATTTCTATGACAAGGAACCCAAAACACATGGTGCTAAGAGTAACAAAACAGAGTTAGGGAAACAGTCATGACTTGGCACAAAGTGTGACAAGCTGTAAAAAAGGGAATGTTTCCATATCTGAAGTGGTGTTGACTTCCTATGAACAACCTTTTCTCTTCTAAACAGTATCATATTCTTTTCAAGCACATTTAGGACGCAAGTCAAGCTGTGTTTTATTTTTGATTATAATAAACACAGTCAGTTCCCTGTAACAAAGACATACTAGTGATGACCAGTTGAAAGCCAAAGTACACCACCATAAGCTGGGGCGGGGGGGGGGGGGGGGGGGGGGGGGCCTGGGGGGCGGGTAGTCAACAGATAAAATAAAAGAGCAGCCGTCTGGAAAGTTCTCTTAAAAGAACATAAAAAGGCTGTGTTTTCTTATGAGACTAACACAGAATGCCAAAATATCTAGCTGGGCTCTTTTTTGTTATTGTTGTCACTTATGGCAATTTGTAACTAAAAATAGCAAATCCTTCAAAATAGAGGATTCTCCTACTTGTGAGGGTTTTTTTTTTTTTTTTAAATCTCCATAATAAAACTCAAAAACTCTGGACAGTCCTTTAAATGGTAATGCGATTTCTTATGGAAGACTCATCTAGGTGGCAGCTTATTATGTTTATCATAGTACCAATCAAACTGTTGTCTTAAAATGATCGTTTAAAATGTTTATGGAAATAGGTGAAGGGGATGAAGAGGTACAAACTTATTTATTTAAAATCATTTAAAATAAATGAGTCACAGGGTTGCAAAGTACAGAATGGGGAATATGGTCAATAATACTGTAATAACGTTGTATGGTGACCACACTTATGGGGAGCGTAGCTTAATGTATGGAATGGTCTGTCGAATCACTATGTTGTACACTTGAAACTAATATAACATCGTGTGTCAATTATGCTTCAATTTAAAAAGTTTACCATTATGCATGCATTTAGATTATTGACAAAGGGGAAATAATAGTTTACAGTAAAATGTTTACAGATAAATGTTATAAAGCTTTCATGATTAAATTGAATTCCTGATTTCAAATTCATTAGGAAATAATGTAAATCATCTTACCATTTCTTGAACTAAAAATTTTTCATGATCAAGCTCATATAGTAATTTATCTCTAGCATCAGTTAGCTAAAAGAGAATAATATTACATTTTGATTAAAGAAAAGAATGGAACGTTTAATATTCCTCTTCAGTATAATTTAACAACACATATTTTGATTTTAAACAGGAGAAAAGGAGATCTTAAGATGATTTAGAAAATTTAAATGTCTGTAGATTATCATGTAACAATAATACATTGTGCTATAATTGCTGTATTTTTACTAGAAAAGCAAGCAAAATAAACAAAGGAAATGGCAATCTATTTACAGTCTTCCTCATTCCTTACAGCTACCCCAACAAAATATGACATCAATATATAATAAAGTATAAGTAGAGTCTGTTAAGAAGAGCAATTTTGCTTTCCTCTTTACAGGACTCATTTCTTTTATTTTAGATTTTTGTGTTCTATTTCTATGCGCATCAAACTCTCTTCATGCCAACTGAAAACAGCTATTAAAGAGCATGCACTATAGGGTCACTGCACTCCTAGGACTTGCCTCGGCATCTCAAAGATTATTTGCCACTTGTGTGTATTTATATTATATTACATTATATACACTGAGATAACTGGCAGAGATTATATATCACAATTATATTATCAATGATATATAATATCACATGTTATGTATTATATATCATATAGATCAGTTACATAATATTATATACATACCTATGCCCATATGTATATGGACATATAATATATATCAGTTATTTAATATTATATACATGTATTATATGCTAGTTATATACACTGATAAACTCCAAACCTTGATTCGGACATCCACTCAATTAATTCATATATTCATTATTTAATGCAATGTATGGAACGCTTTTTAGATGCCAGGAGGTCTACGTTCATCTACAGAGGTACAGAAGTGAAGTAGAACAGAACCCTTCCTCTGGAGCATCTACGGTATGGTAGGAGAGCAATGGGAAAAAATGACCATAATACATAAGAAAATATGTTAATGAATCACATTTTCAGGTGGTCAAAAGGCAAAAAAATCCACATATCGCAGCCACCATAGTTATAATCAGATACACCAGAAGTACCGTTTGAGCACGGTCTTAAGGGCTGTGTGCAACAAGGGGGAGAAGGAACAAGGCAGAGAAAACAGCAAACAAAATCGCACAGCAACTGGAGAGGAGCATGGAGTCATAGGGAACTTGCGGGGGGCTTGGTGTTAGGGGACCCAGGGTGCAGAGAGACAGCAGGGGCAGGAAAGGAAAGGAGGAGGGTCTGGTGACCGTAGGAGAGGCCTCACTCCCCACAATCAAGGATGGGAGGCAGGATGATGCAATGAGCCAATAGGAGTCTGTCCAAATCGGACCTCTGCTCCTTGCTAGCTGTGGGGGTAAATGAAGTCTCTGCTTCAAGTCTTCCCTCAGCATCGTGCCCCTCTCCTACTACTCTCCGGCTTCTCCCTGGCCATCCACAGCCAAACCTCTAGAGAGTTGCCCACGCTCGCTGTCTCAACTTCTGCATTCACCCGGCTTCTCACCTGCATAATTTCCAGGAAAATTACTCCTGTTAATATCGCTGGGATCGTTTTATTGCCAGAACCAATTGCCTAATCTTCCATTTCGAGCCTTTGGCATGGCTGGTGGCAGGACACACTACAGAGGAAACTCTCCCTTCCTTGTCCCCTCTCGGGCTTGCCCCACTGCCTGTTCTCATCTTCGTTAAAATGCTCACCAGCCTTAACTTCTCATTTGACTCTCCTGCCTTCAAACTTACCAATGACTGTAGCTTTTACTGGCTAACCATCACTGGAATTCATCCTTCCCAATCATCCCCTGTGTCACTGTCCTCTTTCTGTTTCAGATTATACATTCCCTGGTATATCCAAGGAACCCCTTAACTGGTCTCTCTGGCTCCAGTTTCCTCCCTCCTGCTCATTTCCTTTCTGAAACATGAATCTAACCCTTCCCCAAGCATCAGAAGGCAAGGCAAACCCCTTGGCATGAATAATAACCCTCTGCCATGAGCCCTGCTTCTTGCTGCCCCTTACTCTCACATAGCCCTCAGCTATAGCAAATCACATGTGTTTACTTCCCTTCTGCATATTTCTAACTCTTCCCACCTCCCATGTCCCTTCCCTGGCTTATTAGAACCTCTCTTCTGGGAGCCAGCTTGGACTCCTTCCTCCGCCTTCCTGGATCCCTTACCATCCACACTGGGCTCCCCTACGTGGTCTACAGCAATCTATACTGCCCTGCCTCCTGATGCTGATCACAGCCTAGGCTGTCATCTCTGACTTCTGGCTGATTCCCTCCCAGAATGATTCGTGTTATGGCCATGGCTGGAATACAGATATAGCTGTTATTAGATTATTAGAATTTAAACATGAAAGTTACTGACTATCATAATAGACAGTGCTTTAAGCCCTGGTGGATGGCAAGAGATCAGCGACCAACTACTGGTCATTTTCAACTTGGTTTTCATTGAATTCAGGGTTAAAAAAGAAAATGTGTGTCTTATCTAGGGACTTCTGAGCTGCTCACCTCTTCCTCTTCTTCCTGCCTCAACACAAATTCTCGTAGCTCATTGGATTCCTACCTTGTACTTTAGCCACACCACATCACAAAAAAGTCCACAAACATATCTCACACATTATGCATTCATGCTCTGTTCCCAGCCCTTCCACCTCCTACCTACCTGGAAAGATCAGCTCCAGTAAAGGAGTTGGAAATAGGTGTGGAACTGTGTACACAGCTTTTCCAGAACCTTCCATGTAAAGCTAGACATCTCTTCTCTATGTACATACTTCCATTACAGTCCACATCACACAGTCTGAGGGTTTTTGTCTCTCGCTCTAGACTTAATCTGCTCTACAGCAGGGCCTCGTGTGTGTGTGTGTGTGTGTGTGTGTGCATGTGTGTGTGTGTGTGTGCGTGCGTGTGTGTGTGTGTGTGTAATTTTTGCATCTTGGCAGTAATTTAATGCCTGGCACTAAAAGGCATTTAATAAACATTGCTGAATTAATTGATTTAGTGGAGGATACTGGAAACCAAACCAGTAAATATCAGCTCTCTTTTGTTCAACAACTCCTGACGTGTTTTCCGGTTGGCAATGCACTTGGATGCACATTATTTCCTTCTACCCTCACAGTTAGCCTGTGAGAGACAGGAAGAAGGAGAAGGCACCAGCCCAAGGGACCACAGTGGTAGAAATGGAAGAGGAAAGCATGGTTCTAGAGTCTTTCTGCTCAATACCAAATTGTACCTATTATATTCAATGTTTCTGTGGAGGTCTAGTACATACAAAGAAAAAAAAGAAAAGACAAAGAATTTTAAAAATGATCAAACAGACTAGGGATCTGCTTTATTTGTCTAGAAGAGAGTTATGAATTAAAAATATGGTATAAGATATATATAATTTTGAATTTTATAGTAGCCTTATTTAAAAAGGTAAGAGAAGCAGGAGAAATTAATTTTAGTATTTTTATCCAAATATCCACAAAATGTTATCATCTCAATGTGTAATAACTCATATTAAAAAGTACTGCTGAGATATTTCATTTAAACTAAGTCTTTGAAACCCAGTGTATACTTTTCACATATAGTACATCTCAATTCCCGGGTTACAATTTTGTCAGAAATACTGATCTGTATTTAGATTGCATAGTTTACAGAAGAAAAAGCCAATTCACACACCAAGTTATTTAAAATATACATAAGGGTTTTCCAATAAACTGAAAGAAGTATCAGTTTTTAAATTAAATTTAAAACATTAAAAGTAAATCTAATTAAAAATTGAGATCTTCGGTTTCACTAGACACAATTCATATATTCAACTAGCCACATGGAACTACCACTGGGCAGTGAAGACAGAAGGGAGCTGAGGACGCATTTAACTGAAATATTTAAGCTTACACAAGGTGTAACTTGTCATTCAAAGGGGCATGCTTCTTTCTAATTGGTGGCTTCCTGGTCAGATTTGTTGCTTTAATTTCTTCTGCTCCTCACAGGGAATAGTAAGCTTCCACAACTCATCTCTACCAGTGGGGATAGACTGAATGGTTTAGAAGCATTTAAACCTTCCTTGGAGGCTAAGGGACACCAGAGAGCTGGGACTTCATTTTCAACTGTAGACATCCATACCAAGAAGGCTGAACTTGTCTGCCCACAGACTCTTGTTTTCTCTGTGAGGATGGGACTTGTGCTCTCTCCGCTGCAAACAGGGGGAAGTGCAGGAAAATGAACTTGCTCTGCAAACCCCCATGATGGGTTTGGTTTTCAGAGAAAGCATCTCCCAACTCTGACCCTTTGGGGTAGCCAAGTCTTTCAAAAATAGTTCATAAGAGTAATTTTATTGAAAACCTAAGACTACCCTGAACTGTAAAATCAGCTTGAAATTTGGACCCAAAGTTAGGCACAGGTGGTCATTCACTGGGCTCTGAAAACACGGCTCATGCCTCTAAGGGACTGAATGTTTAATTAAAACTGAATGTTGTCTAGTTTTAATTAATTTTCATTTTAAAATTGGCACTCGATTCAGTGAGTGGAGAGCATTGATGTTTATTTGGAATAAGTCAGGGATGTAAATACATATTTCCACCTGTATATTTCCTGAACTCTAAACACATCCTCATTCTATGAATCACTCAAAGAGCATTAGTCCGCACACCAGGCACTGTGCTCAGCACTGGGAATATACCAGAAACGGAGATGTTACCGCCTCTGCCCTTGTGAGGCTAGCACATGGCAGGGAAGACTGCCCTTCACTGAACATGTATTGATAGCTAGAATGGGACGCTCCCACAGAGAGCTAAGAAAGTGCAAAGCCGGGGCACCGAACCTGTGTGGGAGGACTAGACGGCTGTGGTCTTGCCGCTGGGATGCAGGGAGATCTTGACCTCACTGATACCAAGAGAATTCTTGTTCAAAACACAGATTCCCTGCAGAGCATAATCCCAGGTCATGGGCAAACAGAAACATGAACATGAACCGCATCTTGGCTGAAAATAAGGTTGCTCATTCTTCATAACAGAATTCTTCCACAAGCACATCTTTGGCCCCCTGGTGTCTTATAACTTTTCAGGTTCCTTACAGTCAACAAGGTAGACACTCTGTTATCCCAAAGAGAGAACTATCTGTATATTAATTCATTTTCAAGGAGGAATCCTTATTTATTACCGGAGACCCTACCCAAATCATGGGAGAGCTTAAATACAGAAATGGACTTCTCTCTACACCCCAAGACAAGCGGGAATCAGTGTTATCTCACTCATTGTGCCAATACTTCAACATAAAAGAGTCGTTCGTCAATGTAAAAAGTTACAGTACCTTTTGAATAGTGTTTTGATTCTTTTCTGCCTTCTCTTTCAGACTTATAATTTCGTCTTCTGTAAACAAAAGGAAAGAGAGGCCAACCATGAAATTACAAGCTTGCGGCCCTGTATTCAAGCTCCCTGCTTCAGGGCAGGCTGCACACTGCTGGCAGGCACGGTGGACGCAAGTCCTAGCAGGACTGTGACCTTCACAACTGCCCTTGACATTCACAGCCTTCTTCCTGCTGTTCAGACGGCTGGTCAGATCGGGATGAAGAACTAAGTTCAAGATCCAAGTGTGTCTGAGGGCTGAAAGCTTTTCATCGATACTAGCAATGGGCATTTTTGCCGGTGCAAAGTGCTTTAGCAGGTGGCACTTCATGACTCAGAACTACCAAAGCCTGAGAAAGCAGTATCGCACCACATTCCAAGGGAAATGAAACTACACTGGCATGGTGTAATTTATATGCACGGGATACTGTAATCTGATCTCATCAATATTTTGCTCTAAGTTTTGTGTTTTTTTTTAAAATTTATTTGACGGAGAGAAACACAGCCAGAGAGGGAGCACAAGCAGGGGGAGTGAGAGAGGGAGAAGCAGACCTCCCGCCGAGCAGGGAGCCCGATGTGGGACTCGATCCCGGGTCTCCAGGATCATGAGCTGAGCTGAAGGCAGTCGCTCAACCAACTGAGCCACCCAGGCGCCCCAGTTTTGTTTTTTTTTTAATTGCTTCTTCATTGCTTTTCATCACTGTAGGTAAGGGAAACATCTCGTAAGTAACAGAAATACAAAGATAACAGTAGGTGAAAAAAATACTTTAAGGCACTCTAACTTTGATGATTTAAATGCAAGTTTTACCAACGCTTATGGTATGTAAAAGAAGGGAGTATGAGGCACACACACGAAGGTTTGTACTTTAAATTTGTATCCAAAATTGAAGGTAATTCCTATTAAGTAGTGTCATATTTTCCTGAAGGGTTAATTCTGTTCCCCCACAAGGCATACTGCAATCTATGTGCTTAAGTATTTAAAGGTTATAAATTTTAGAAAAGCAAGCATGTGAAAGAGAAATCAGCAAAAGTTTCTATCCATTTATAGTATTTCTAAGTGAAATAAAGCACTGTTTATTACATTTTTCAAAGGTCAAAAAAAAAAAAAAGATCAGTGATCGTCTTGGGGGGAACAAAACCACCCTGAGTTAGAATGGCACGGCTCAAGAATATAACCACAAATAAACCCTCTTTCCAAGCAAGGAATGCCATCTTCAATGAAAATCAAAGATGGCTATCAAACTCATCTTATAGATGTGAATAACCAAGCAAACACAAACAGTGTTGTGGATTTTATGAAGTGCCCAGTGCATGCGTTTTTCTCAAAAATGACTGTACAAGGTTACCTAATACTGAATTTTCCTTTAGATTGAGTCGGATTGCTTCTTCGAGTTCTGCAATGATCTGAAGCAGTCTTTCATTTGCCACTTTGTACTCCAAATTTTCCCTCTCTAGCATCGTATCTCTGGCGAGAAGGTCCTGAAAGAAGGGGAATTCTGTATCTCTAAGCAGAGCCAAGCATTTAAATATGCAGCACAAGACAATATAGATGCAGAAGAGCTATCATATAATTTTCTGAATTCTATTACACACTTATAATATGAATAGTAAAAAGGAAGGAGATTAAATAGAGCTCGCTGGAAGAAAGGCTGCAGTACATTCTGTACAAAGACCACAGCACATGGGGACATTTTATTGACAGGAATAATGCATATCATACTGTTTGTGTGCCCTCATCATTCAGGTCAATTCATTATGGAGGCTGCGTCCGGGGAGGCAGCTGGGGCCCCTCCACCCACACTTCCCTCTGTGTGTGTCTGAAGCGCTGTCCGCCTGTAACTAGGCAGGCTGGGGGGACCGGGACGGGCAGCGCCAGGGGGTGGCAAAGTGCGCGGCTAAGGAGGGGGGCTTGTTGCCTTTGTGGCATTTCCCAGTGTCAGCTCTGCCAGTGTCATGAGGAGCACATCACATGTCAAAGCGGTGACGTGTTCAGGCTGGGAGCCGCATGGAGTCCATCAGGCGCACGGATATCCACACAGTTGGTTTTCAGCTTGGTGGAGGAGCCACCCAGAGGCAATTCATATTCTGAACATTAACATGGCTTTGCATGCCTGTCACACTGGGGGCTGTGCAGGCGTTTAATGCTATTGAAGACTTCGGTTTAAATCTCTATGCAAACAGCGATTACCTTGTAAGAAGGTTTCAGGATAACTTACAACAAAGGACTTTAAAGTTATAGTTTTAGTAAAGCAAACTCATTTACATTTTTATTATGTGCGTCTTTTGTTTAAATCTTGCCATGTCCATTATGGGAGAGGCTTTTTCTTACGCAATAGAAGCTTATTGGGAAGCTACTCTTCCTTTCTTCTTCTTCTTGTCTGTTTCAAAGCTATTGAAAAAAAATCTGAATATACTCTCGCTTATGGCTGTCTGGATTTTACTGCCACACGTTTTTAAAAAAATTAAGATGTAATGGATGGGCAAGCTGGTTTTGTGATGGTAAAACATTAAACAATCATGAGATCTCAAAATATTAAGGAGCAGGCTGAAAATTCATTATATTATTATGCTAAAAGAAATAGAAGGTTCTATATGCCTTGCTTCAAAATTCAAATGGTTAACAGAAGTACTTTTGAACTTTAAAGTAATCTTCAGACCAATTATAATGTATTTTTTTAACGGCAATGCCATGATTGCTAATACACAGAAATAAGATCTCTCAAAAGAAAAATCTTCCCTCCTAATATACGAGGTTTCTTTTGCAATTGCATTTTTATTTAACTTTAGAGAGATCTGAAAGTAAATTATTAAAATGTTTTACTCTGTGACCATAATGGCTAAGAAGAAAAATAAGTGGTTACAATTTTTGCAGTACATTTAATAAACCCAGTACATTCAATAAGAAGCTACCTACTGATGAAGTTAGTCATATCAGAGTTAATTTTTAAAACGATGCTAAGTTTTGCACTAAACCAATACAAATATTCATGATTTTGATCCACCTCATTTACATTATTTGAAACTCATTCTTAATTAATGAGAACTAACACATCTAATAGTTCATAAAGCTCTCTTTTCATAAAAGAAGAATCCCAGTCATTAATTCTAGTCCCACACGGTTCAATCTGAAACCATCACAGAATGTACTTATAGACTAAAAAAGGTTTTTTAAACAAACAAATAAACAATATTTGTCTCCAGAGGTTTAAGCATACATTTCCTAACAGAATATGGATATCCACAGTGGATGACGTGAGCACTCATTATCATAAACTAAACAAGAATATTTGAATTCATCACACGAAGCAGAAAATGTATAAGTGGTAGCAGCTAATTCCTCAGTGCGTTTTCTAAAACTCTCCTATAAAAGCAGGAAACAAGGAAAAGACTTTCAACTGGACGTTTCTTCCTCTTCATATCCCTCTATACAGACCCTGTTCTTGTGAGGTTAATCTTTAGCTCTGTCCCCACCATCTGTCAGCTGCAGGAACTGCACGTAATGAACTATTCAGACTCCCACAGCAATGAGGACACTCATTAGCAAACTGAACAAAGGGATAGTTCTGGGCTGCCACGGTCATCTGTTACACTCGGAGTGGCAGGTTTTGTGGTGGTGTTCCTTCTACCATCTGCCCACACCACTAGGTTTGGGCTTATTTAAACCACAAGCCTTCTTTAAAATACACTGCGTTAATAAACCAAGGTTTAAAAGGAGGGAGATCATTAAAAGGTGGTTAACTACATGTAGCTATTTAAAGCTGCATTATAGCTGAAGAGCGATCGTGTGTGATCCACGATCATTCTGGAATTTTAAATTTCTAGGGGAAGTCGCCAAAGTTTTTCTATCAGGTTGTGAAAACGAGGACTTCCGGTGGCCTATGGACCATTCACGAAACGTGCACAATCGCTGTGCCCTGGTTTGGGAATCCTAAACAGAACTTGAAAGAATCATTTTTGAATACTTCGTGTACTGGAGAGCCTTGTTACTCAAAGTGTGGTCCACAGCCCCGGTTCACCCAGGAGCTTATGGGAAACACAGAATCTCGGGCCCCAGCCCAGACCTACTGTCAGAATCCTATCTTAAACCAGAGCCGCGGGGGATCCACAGGCACAATAAAGGGTGAGGAGTGCTGTTCAGAGCCCTGCATGGGCCTCTCAGCAGTCTCCCTTCTGCCACATTGGTGTCTCAATTCCGCAGGCTCCCCGTACAGTCCTTGGACATCTCAATTCGCTGCTGGGGGATGCACTAGGGTTCTGATGCATGCCCATGCCGCCTGACAAGTCACCGAGAAGAGCAGGTGCCTTCCCCGTGAGTGACAGCCAGGAAAGTGGCGCACTGGGCAGTGCAGCCCTGGAGAGCTGTCAGCAACAAGCAGTTATGTTCCCTTATGGGGGGGGGGGGTGACGGTGGCCCAGCTCATTTATGGGAGGGTAAGGAAAAAAATGAAGTCTTTTCAAAACGGACAACTCCAATTGCAATTAAAACGCGCGGGCACACACACGCACACAGGCACATGCGCTGACAGGCCAGCTTTCGTGAGCAATCCTCAAGGGGACTGATCAACGGACTGTGCAACCAGAGAACCACAGGACAGAGGGTTTCCTACGGAACTAAACCAGAAAAGCCACGCAGTTCTTGAGTGATGGCGCTCGGAGGGATATTCAAATCAAGCCCGGAGAGATGCGGCTTCTATAACTTGAAGAACAGCGTTTCCTGATTTCCATTTTGTTATAAATATGATTTAAGGTAGCTGTTTATTAAACTTTCCCTTTGCGATCACATTCTCATCAGATTTTTCTCAAAAACCATTCTAGAGATTGCGACTACCTATTAGCTACAAAGCTATTCATGTAATTTGTTAGTAAGAAGGAACTAGAGTGTTTCCCTACTGCTAGTCAGCTTGCTTTCAAGTGGTTTCAAGTTATCTCCCTTGCGACTTTGAAGTTCTCCAATTGGTTCTCCAAATTGGGTTTTCCAAGTCTAATCTCAGATTCTTGGTGTCTCAAGCTTTTTTATACCAGCAGAGGGAGCAGTTGTATAAGATGAAATTTTAAATTAAAAAAGATCTCTTCCAGAATCTCCGTGGCGTGGAGTTTTAGGAAATCTTAGAGGAATAAGTTAGCTTTGTATAACTCATGATCTGTTTTGTGGCCTTCATGCCCACGTTCCTGAAATGTACACCAGGCCGACGGTTCTACACTGCCCTCAATCAAGGTGGGAGACCTGCGCCATATATTTTATTGGGGTCCTCAGGCGCTGGGAGAAATGTATACTCCTAGTTAATCAGGAGTGTATCAACTCCTTCAAATCCTAGGGTGTTTACAGCAACTGTGATGTGGTCCTCCCTGAGGACAAATTCTAGTGGAATAACCAGGGAATTCAGGATGCCTTTCTGAGCCAGCTAACACCCTACCCATACAAGAGCAGGGTGGAGCTCTCTCACTTCCCCGTCCTCAAAAAGCCACTGACCATTCTCATCCTCCTTCTCCTTGGACATCAGAGAGAACGGTTACAGGCTGGGGATAGTTAGAGATGTAACTATAGTATAGAGTATAGTATAGAGATGTTTGGAGATGTATAGTATCGAGATAGTATAGAGATGTAAACATTACAAGAGAGACCTCACCTTTTAGTGTAGGGAGTGCAATTACCTAATCAGGATAGTCTCAGCAGGTCTTGAGGTCTGTACAGAGCATTTCATGGAATGTAAACCAGACAGTCACAAGGACTTGTGTTATTTCCTCATCATGATAACTAGGTTTTACATAGTTAGCTTTCCTCAAAGAACTCAAAGCAATTCATACTCAATACAACAGGTGCCCTACTCACATCTCTTTTAGCTAGCCAGCTATCTTTGCACTTCACAAATGAGAAATAAATGGGCCCGAATCAGCCTGCCAATCTACGCTGGATATCTTTGACGAAGGCAAGATTAAAAGTCAAAACCATTACAGTTGTTTTAGTGCTTTCTATTAAGTTATTGTCTCCAAAAGGTAAGAGTGGATTTAGACCCAGGGAAAGGTTAAAGTAAGTGCGAACATGAAAGTGCCTCTCCTGTAGCAATCAGAACATGTAAAAAGAATAAGTACTTAATTTGATTTGATCTATGCCACCAACACTTAATATTATATTACTTAGGAGATACTCAGGCTTTTTTTTTAAGAACATAAAAAATTCTAATAGATTATACAAAGCACACACTTCTTCACCAATTGGTAAACAAAATCCTTCAGAGTGATACAGTGCAATTCCTTATCTCTTCTAAACAGGGAGTTTTAAATAAGATTACTGGTATGGGATTTAAGTAAACTATCGATTGCTCTTAAAGGGACTGACAACACATAAGTGTTTCCTCCTAGTGCTGACATTTGGATGTATAATTTTTCAGACCTTTTCTGTGCATACGGATGCATTGTCAATATTTATACATGTATGTATACACCTGTATCAATATATACATACATTGTGATAATATAATATTATAGTCTATTTTATATATACATATCAACTGGTTAATTTGGGAAATCACAACCTTGACATCTGACTCTAGAACACAGAGCTCCACGTCCGTTTGTGGGCCTCAGATCAGCTGGGTGTTGGTTCACATGCTATCTTTACCACGGACTAGCTATGTGCCGGGGGTAAGTAACTTAATTCCCCATCTCTGCTTCCTCTTCTATAAACTGAGCCAGGAGATGAGAAGAGGTGTCAATCAGCTTCCTGCTCTTAGAATCTAATAATAAAGACTCTTCTGTGGCTCTGAACTGTGGCTGGGCCACCGCCAGTGCCTTAAAGAGCTGACTTGGGATGAAAATGAATTTACCCTCAGTATCCACACTATCCAGAGCCCTTAAAATTCTCCTCCTCGACAGGAGTTTATCCTCTCCTTGCTCTTTCCTTCCATTTCTGTTCCCACCAGTCCTTTGTCCAAGTAGTGAACCAGCTTCTGGCTCCCTCTGAAACAAGGAGAAGTGGGAGGAAACCCTTTGAGAATTGTCCTTGAAGGTCTTCCTGCTCCATGGTGCTTCCTGGAAGCCCGGGACATGGAGGGATGGCGTTGTGCCTTTCAAACGACCGAAACAAGGTTGGAGTCTTCAAAATTAAAACAAAAATCTACATGCTCTTCCACAGTAGGACACTTCCTGCAGTGGGAAATAGGTTATTATATTTCTATCATAAGTAAAAATTGAGAACAATTATATTGCATCTATTTACAATGATTATGGGTTTTCTGGACTATGCCATTGAGCAGAAACGGGTTGGACTGTCTGATGCTATAGGGAGATGCCCAAGATACACCACTTGTATCTCCTTTATTCTTGACCCAAACTTCTGGAAAGTTATAACTTTATTTATATAGATTAAAATCAATTATTCATTGCTTTGAAACTTACAAATTTTTGAAGTTTAGACTCTTCGTATTGGTCTAGTTCTTCTCTTAATTTCTTAATAACGTCTTCTCGGTCCTTCAGTTTTTTTAACAAAACACTCATTTTGATTGTAGTGGATTCTTGTACAAAAGCCTCCTCTTCCACCTCGAAGAATTGCTAGGGAGGAAAGCAGCGTTAAAAATCAGACACTAAACGAGCACCATCAGAAACTAGTTCATGCTTTATTGAAGCTACTGTCTTGTAAGTGATTTTATTTTTGTGACTATATTTATATTGAATGATAGGCTAAAGTGCCACAGAATAGAGCAGATTATTCTATAAAACACAAAGCATAATGTGACTCTGACTGCATCGGCCACGCAAGTAATCATAGTAAACCTTGATTGTAAATTCATAACATGGTTGTGAATGTCCTACTTCAATCTTGCCCTAGAAAGGAAGATAACAAAAATGTGAATATGTGAAAAGAGAAGTAAGCTTCAGTGGTACAACTAATTCCCCCAGTGGTTTGGGATGGAGATGTGGAGACAAGTACAGTATCTTTCCTTTTTCCCACAGAAAAGCTTTGCAGACCATGAATGTAGACAGACTCTGCTTCATTTGTAAATTTAAGAAACTGAGACCAAAGCAGAGGAAGATGCATTAAAATAGAATTTCTTTTTCGATGCAAAACTGGGGATCATGAACCATTCGGGATAAGAAAGTAATCTTCAGGGTCGAAATGCATAACCATTCTAAAGTAATGTAATTCTAACAAATCTCAGTTCTCACTGTATGAAAAAAATGGCTATTTTTTCTTAAAAAATAGAAAAAGCTGGTTTTGATAACACAAATCAAACAGAAATTCAATGAAAAAAATCACTCTCAAATTGGTTTGAAGTGAATTTATATATTAGTTGATACCATATATCACATATGGTATTGCCCTTATTTTAATTCATTTGACATTTAATTCATTTGGCTCAGTTGGTTAAGCATCCGACTGTTGATTTCTACTCAGCGCATGATCTCAGGGTGGTGAGATTGAGTCCCACATCAGGCTCTGTACTGGGCATGGAGCTTGCCTAATATTTTTCTCCCTTTTCCTCTGTCCCTCCCCTACTCGCCCCTTCTCTCTCAAAAAAAAGAAAAATTTTAATTCTTTGACCTTATATCATGAGCTTGTCCCAGGTCATTAACATTTTACATAAATGTAATTGCTGGTGATTACATCACATTCTACTCTATAGAAATGCCATTATTTATATAATAATATATATTTTAAGTTCTTCATCATACTGTATCTTTATACCTACACCTCTGTCCACATTTCTGATCTTCTTTTCTTGGCATAGCTCCCTAGAAGTAGAATTCCTGGACAGAACATATAAATGTTTTAGTTGGTCTTGACTCATTTTATAAATTTCTTTTCAAAAAGATTGTGCAGTTTATAGTCTACTTTGAGGATGAGATGTTTGTTTTACTACATTCCCTGAATCTCCGTATATTTTCTGAGTCTTACTATGACAATATATGAACACAGTACTTTATTTTTGTTTTAATCCGCATGTTTACCACCTTTTTAAATCTATTTTTTATTTTATTTTTTTCAGTGTTCCAAGATTCATTGCCCATGCCCCACACCCAGTGCTCCATGCAATACGTGCCCTCAGTACCCACCACCAGGCTCTCCCATCCCCCCACCCCCTCCCTCCAAGTCCCTCAGTTTGTTTCTGTGTCCAAAGTCTCTCTTGTTTCGTTTCTTTCCCTGAATTACCCTACTTCCCATTTCCTTTCCTTCTCCTACTGCCCTCTATATTACCCCTTATGCACCACAAGTAAGTAAAACCATGTGATATTTGACTTTCTCTACTTGGCTTATTTCACTCAGCATAATCTCTTCCAATCCAGTCCATGTTGCTACAAAAGTTGGATATTCATCCTTTCTGATGGAGGCGCAGTATTCCATTGTATATATGTACCACATCATATTTTTTTATTTTTTAAAAATATTTTATTTATTTGAGAGAGAGAAAGCAAGAGACAGAGCATGAGCAGAGGAGGAGGGGGAGGGGCAAAGGGAGAGAAAGAAGCAGATTCCCTGCAAAGCAGGGAGCCAGAAGAGGGGCTCCATCCCGGCACCCTGGAATCATGACCTGAGCCAAAGGCAGATGCTTAACCAACAGAGCCAGCCAGGAGCCCCTGAGTCAGCATGTTTTGATCACCAAAATGATTTCTTTTCATATGATATTAGCATAAATACTGTCTGTTTTGAAAATACACAATTCTAATATATGCCTTTTTACTGGGAACTCAAAATAGTTTTAGAACTTCCATTGATCTATTTAGTAGTTTTATTGATTAGCTTTCCTATTCCCATGTGCGAGTGTAGAAGTGCTTCCTCATTTGCACTCAGTACTCTGAAGAACCGGGTCACCGCAGGCAGGGAAGAGACGCTTACAGAATGAACACTGTTACTCACTTACTTCCAGCATATAAAACTCTCATGTTCAGCCCTGATGTGTAAAATCATATTGTTCATCTGGAACTCTTTTAAGAGTTCCAGCGTGATTTTGTTTTTCTGTGTTCACTGCTCACGTATTTGAGCACATACACATACACGGAAGGTAGTAAAGCCTAATCACATCTGCTAATACAGCTACTATTATGTTTCAGCGATAGATTTACAAACTAAAATTGTTCCCTAACACAGGAGGAACACCGGTCAACTGAGGAGAATACTAGATCAAGGGAGAACTGAGAGTCAAGCTAGGAATGGAACGCTGAACGGGCCAACATTGTGCTACTGGGAAAATCAGCACATGCATCTGCAGTACAGCAGGAAAGAGTGGAAGGAAAAAAACCACATGACAATTCCAGCTTTGTAAATGGAGTGATGTTAAAGAACAGGTTTGACCATGTAGAGCAGGACCGCCTGCATCAGCAGACCAGCTCTCTCACTTAGTGCCTTGTGCCTCAGTCTTATTGTCTGTAAAATGGGACTAATAGCAGTACCTAAAGTGCTGTGAGAATTCAATAAGACAATGCACCTAAACCATTCTGTGTCTACAACACAATCAGCTCCCTGTGTGACCCTCTAGCGTTTGACTTATCGTCTGTCTTGTCGCTCAAACCCAGACGCCATGGGCCCTGGGAAGGCTTAGCACCCCACTGGCCCATCTGCCCTCCACTGCTGTGTTCTTTCTCTAGCTTGTCAACACCCCTCTTCATTTATTATTTGTTTATTTGCTTTTTATGTTCTGAAGATGATGGATTTTTCTTTTAAAGATTTATTTGTTTGCTTATCTTTTTAGAGAGAGTAGAGTGAGGGGGGAGGGGCAAGGGGAGAGGTAGAGAGAGAATCTCAAGCAGGCTCCTTGCTGGGCAGAGCCTCACATGGGATTAAATCTCAGACCCTGGGATCGTAACCTGAGCTGAAACCAAGAGTCAGATGCTTAAACAACTGAGCCACCCAGGCATCCCCATTTTACTTTGAAAAATCACCAAAATAAAGATGCTTCCGACAAGCTGGCCAAGTCCTCTCCTCCGTAACATGAGCGGGCCTGCCTTTAGGAAGGGGTCAGTCCCTTTGGACTTCAGGGCAGGGAAGGCCATGTCGTTCTTTGGAAGAACAAAAAGTTTTATTTCTGATTTCATAAAATAATTGTCAGACCCAAACACATTGAATTCATTTCTCTTCATCTCCAGGGATGTTTCTGATGTTTGACCAATGTTTATGGAATGAGCTGGACTCACAAGGAGATAAGAGGAAGGCACTTGTATTTTTCCTCACCACCCATCAAATCTGGTCTCCTATCTCCTGTTTCTTACAACTTAGAAGAACCCTCAGAAAGTGGCACTGCTTTTCTTTTTTTTTTAACTCTTAAATTACAACAAAACTGGATAAAGGAAAGAAAGATAGGAAAAAAGCAAAAGCTATAAATGAATGAATGAATAAATGAATAAATGAATGAATGAATGAATGAATGAAATGCCCCAAATCTCAGTCCAGCCTCCTCTTACCCATCAAGATTTCTGGCCTCCCCAACTGTGGCATCCCTTGGACTTGGCATCCTGTGATGGAGGAGAGGGGCTGAACCTAGCTTTCCTTTCCGGTACCCAGAAATTTAACCAAATGCCAGTCCAGATGTTGCTATGAAAGTATTTTTTTAGGTGAAATCAAGATTAAAACCAACAGACTGAGTAAAGTAGATCACCCTCCCTAATGTTGGTGGGCCTCATCCAATCACTTGAAGGTCTTTGGAGAAAGACTGAGGCCCCAAAGGGAGAAGGAATTCTGTCAACAGACTGGTTTGGATTTGAGCAGTAACATCAAATCTTCCCAGATCTCTGGTCTGCTGGTCTACCTTGCAGATTTCAAGCTTGCCAGCCTCTACAATCATATGAGTCAATTCCTTAAAATCATCTTTCTCTTTTCCTCTCTCCTGCTCTCTATACACACTGGTCCTGTCTCTAGTACAATAGCTACATCTAAAGACCATAAATTCCCGCTGACACCTTGACTTCCAACCCAACACCATGGCATTCATTATAGCTCCTCTCCCTTCCATAGCGTAAGCCCTCCACTGGCAGCCGGGAAGCTGACTCCCACAATGCTTGATGCACTGATGTGCTTGCTCAATCCTCCCATCATGGAACCCATCTCCTGACCACATTTTGCCACCAAGAGCTTGCCTCGGATGCAGGCAATGGGACAGAAAAGGCAGAAGCCTGTCTTTGGTCTTTCAATTCACAATGGCATGTAAACTTTATTTTGGAATTTAATTCCTTTGGTCCTAAGAAGAATTAATATTTGTACTTCAATTTTTCCTTCAGCATTTGAAAGTGAGGAGGAGTTAATATTCAAACCTCTGGCACAACTGTTGGCTTTTTATTTTTAGAATAATTTTATGATGTCACTTGGTCTCATGGGCAAAACCTCTTGACCAACAATACTGAACAGCACAGCTGGATATAATCTGGGGTGAGAAACAGACCAGAAAATGAATTCTTAGCATTAGATACAAAGTGACCTTGCTGGGAAATGTAAACCATGCACTCCTCTGACCAGCGCCAGATCTCCCAAGGCACCAGCAGTCTCAGGATCCCCAGAGAAGTGCTTGGTATTGGGGGGCTGCACTCAGAAGGTGGGAGCAGAGCTTTCCTCTCCCCAGGGCTCAGATGCACAGCTAACCCATCATAGCCTAAGTGATGAAGTTCAATGTGTTAAAGAAGAAAAAAAGGAAAAACGAAAAATCCGGGTAATCTCATTTCCTTCCATGTGAAATGACACCCTCCACTGAGTTCTGATCCTGGAAGAAGAAACTTGGTCACATTTGGGCCATCCCCGACCCTTTCTCTTTGGAGCAAACTGCAGGAACGTGCCCTCTATCCCGGTAGCAAGAGACCCACCCAGCCCACTGCTGCCTCTGACGGAATCAAGTCTGCCAAGTGCTGAGAGTTAGCGCTAGGCAGGCTGCTTTCTGGGGAAAGCAGATCATCTCCATCTGCTGGCTCCCTGATTTACTTTTTCAACTTGTCCAGAACCTGGGTGGGGAAGAGTGGTATTATTTACTGAGCATCATAAACACTGCAGTAATATTTATCTTTCAAGGTGGCAAATCCATGCATGTCATGAAAACTGCTTAGAATTCTTGAGCCACCCAGGTGCCGTCTTTCCTTCTTTCTAATCTCTCATGGCCACTAGATTATGAACAACTTGGGTGCAAGAACTGCTTTTGTCTCTGCTACAAAATCACACAATGCATGGATGACTCAGCAACTGAGGGAAACAAGAGTTCAGGCGCTCGACATCATGCACTGCCATGTTCCGGGAGGTTTGTTTTTTTTACCAAGAACTCATGATCTATTTCCAGTACCATGGCATAAATCAAGTCCTTCGGCACCTTTCTTGGTTATATTCAGGTTGTCTATTCAGCGCACATTTGTTGATTATGAAGTGTCAGGCTCTCTGCTAGGACCGGAGTATGAAGACGAATACAGCTGAGTCCTTGGCCCACAGGAACAAAGATTCTAGAGCACACACCAACCCACAAGTGGGTAATTGCGACGCAATTCAGTGTGTGGATTATCCGGGAGAGAAAGAGCATTCCAGCAAGAAGGGACATTACAGGAAAATTCCAGGGAGGTGACTAATAAGGGGAAGCCTGAAGAGGGGGAAAGGTGACGACAAGTAGCTCAGGATTACTGGAGGGCAAATTTTCCACCAAGAAGTGTAAGGAGATAAGAGTGGGGAGATGTAAGGGCTTTTCTGGCCCTGCTGAAGACTTAGATGTCATCCTGCAGTTATGGGCAAGATGGGAAGGGATTTATGTTTTTGAAAGACCACTCCCTTGACCAGGCAGACCCGGAGACCAGACGGGAGAAGGGGGTAACAGCCACGGCCCAGGCAAGAAATGCTGACCGCCTGACCTAGTTCTTTCTGTGGCAAGATAAGAGGGATGGACTTAGGAAGTAAAAAAGTGGCAGTCGTCGATGACTCCACTGGAAACTAGGGTGTATTTTGTATCCACGTGGTGTCACAGACACACAGCTTTACCACAAACTCAGTGGCTTAAAACACGAATGCCTTCTCTTACTTTCTGTGGGGTGGGTCCTCTGCTGCCATTCAAGTATTGGTTGGGTCTTGGTGGAGCCTCGACTGGGAAAGGATCGTGCATTCCTTTCACGTCCTTGTAGCTGGAGGACCAAGGGCTTCAGTTTCCTGCTGACTGTCAGCCAGAGGCTGCCCTCCGTTCGAGGCTGCCTGTGGTTCCTTACTTCTAAATGTTGGGGCTCCCCAACATGGCCTCTTGCTTCCTCCAGGCCAGCAAAGGAGAGAGAGACACTCAGCAAGACGGGAGCTACACTCTAATGAGCTAGAAGCATCCGGGCACCTTGGCTGTAAGCTGTGGTGAGAAGCAAGGCCCACATCCCTCCCACTCTCGAGGAGGTAAGGAGGGCAGTCACACAGGTGTGGAGCCCTGGAGGCTGGACTGTGCCGTCCAGTGCAAGAAGTGACGGCTAGCTTCCCAGCCGGGGGACCAGCTGGACCGAGCCTCCCACACCTGAGGCCAGGAGACTCAGGGGGCAGTGCCGAAGGAAAGGGGAAGACACGTCGTAAGCTTCGTGTCATAGTTGGGTCTGCACTGACTTCTTTTATAACTCTTCATGTTAGTTTTTTTCCCATTTCACCTAGGCAGTTTTCTGTCCCACCCTCTCCTCAGCATAAAGCCTCATTCAGGCCATTAACCATGCTCCAGGAAAGGTGGTGCTCCCCATCTAAGGAGATGCACCCTGCCCTTGGCAGAGGCCCCTCTTCGTTTCCTAAATCAGAGTCCAGAGAATTTAATCCCCTCGAAATACCAAAATGTTGGTATTTTACTGCATAATACTGTTACTAGGACTTTAAAAAAAATCTGAAATGAAAATCACTTAAACCCCAGATAGTATTTGCTGCATTAAAATTTGGGAGCTAAAATTAGTGCCCTCAGTAGAGATAGATCTTCAACACTTCTCCCAACTTCAAGGGGCATAAGAAAACGCCAGTCAACAAAGCAAGGCTTCCACTGCGAGAATAGCTGCTTTCCCAGTTCAAAGGCTTTTAAAAACAATGTTAGGGGCACCTGGATGGCTCAGTTGGTTGAGCCACTGCCTTCGGCTCAGATCATGATCCTGGAGACCCGGGATCGAGTCCCACATCAGCCTCCCTGCTCAGCAGGAAGCCTGCTTCTCCCTCTCTCACTCCCCCTGCTTGTGTTCCCTCTCTGGCTGTGTTTCTCTCTGTCAAATAAAATCTTTAAAAAAAAAAAAAAAACAATGTTGACATTTTATCATTTTAACAAATGCATTTTTAACAACCTTGAAATGGATTTGGGTAATTCTGTATCAAGTCTTCATCTGTATTTGACTAAGTGGACGACAAACCAGAGATGCTTTTCTCGGAACAAACACCCTCCTTGCTATCCATACAAGGCTTGTGGTCCTGCAAAATAGACAATGCGCTGTCTGCAATGATGTCTTCGCAGTCGTCGTCAAAAAAGAGATGTGATTATGTGTTGGGGAAATATTGGTAGTTAACTTACAACAATTTTCCATTCTCCCAGTTAGTGACAATCAGAGATTTCTGGGAAGGTAGAAAACTTGGCACAGAAATTGTCTTTGGCTTAAATGACAAAACAATTGACACTTTTATTTTTAAGACCATGTTTTGTTTTGTTTTGTTTTTAAAGACTGATTAAATTTTCTTCTATCTTTTGTAGTATAGCTTATATTTTGAGCTACACTTGTTCTATCTGCTAGAAGTTTATTTTAAAGATTTTATTTATTCATTTGAGAAAGAGAAAGTGAGCATGAGAGAGAGAGAGAGAGAGAGAGAGATAAAGAGAGAGGGAGAGAAGGAGCAGGGGGAGGAGCAGAAGGAGCAGGGGAAGGAGTAGAAGGAGGGAAGACTCCCCTCTGAGCAGGGAGACAGAAGTGGGGCTCAATCCCAGGACCTTGAGATCATGACCTGAGCTGAAGGCAGTCAACGGACTGAGCCCCCAGGCATCCCCATGTTACAACTATGTTTTTAATATTGACATTTTATTTGTTGCTTTTCTTTATGTTCATAACATTTGTATTTTAAGTGTAACATATATTTAGTTCACTACTTAAGAAATGTCTATGAGTGGCAGGGTTAGAGGGAGTGGAGGAAGATGATCAAAAGGCATAAACTTCCAGTTGTAAGATAAATGAACACTGGGGATATAATGTACAATGTGAGGACTACAGTTAACACTACCACCGGTATATGTGGAAGTTGCTAAGAGAATATATCCTAAAAGTTCTCATCACTGGGGAAAAAAAAGTTCGTAACAATATGAGATGTATGTTAACGAAACAACGCGGTCATCATTTCGATTATTAAGGTCACACGTCAAACCCATGGAGAGCTGTATGTCAACTACATCTCCATATAACTGAAAAAAGACCTGTGACTTCTAAAATACTTTAAAATAAATATTAAAATAAATAAGTTAATTAAATAAAATGACATCCTTTGTATTTTCTAGAAAACAAATACAAAAAAATACGGAACCCGAGATCTGCTTCAGGCAGCCTCTTCTTGTCATCTGTGGCCAGTCACTAAACTCAGGAACACTAACTTTCCTTTGTGTCCCAGGGGGTTTGAATTTTCTCAGAGTCACCAGAGCAATACTCCTGGTGGTTCTGATTACGTGTTTATCCCACCTGTTATGAGAGGGCTAAGAAACTACAGGGCATTTTAAGAAGGTGAGCAGGATGCTGAAGAGTCTGAAATTTTTTTCCTCTGAGGACCCATTAAGGAGTTGGAGGCTTAGCCAGAGTGGAGAAGGCACGCTCTCAGTGTTTTCTCCAACCATGTGAGAACATGTGGAAGAGGAGAGTTCATTGCATTCACCTTTCCTTCTGAATGCCCATTATAGCTGACTTGAGAAGGAAGTCACTGAAATAAAACCTTAGATATAAAAGCTTGCATTTTTCTGTAATCCATCTGAATTTAACTGGGCTTTTTTTTGTCTTTCTAGAGAAATCAAATAAATCCTGCTGCAGCACAGAAAGCACTTTACCCAGCGCCTGGTTCCCGGGAGATTATTTAATACGTGATTATCATTAATTATCAGCCTAGAGAAAATGAGGATGTTTCCCCAAGCATTCTCACCTACATTTCTGTAACTAATGCCCATCACCACCTAAGACAAAAGAACAACCACAGCCGCAGTCTATCTTAGGTTCCAGCAGAGCCCGTCTACACAGACCATGGGCTCTCTACAGCCCTGTGTGCTTTTCTCAATGCAAACATCTCTCCGCCCCCCTCCTCTCTTCCAACCTACCCCAGACTTCTCTCACAGAAAAAAGAAGACTCATTAAGAAGGTAATGACTTCATTCCTTAGCCCTCTGTTGGTAAAGGAGAGGGTGGTGCTTTGGTTTGAGGAAATTAAATTCTAACGGTCTATTTCCATCACTTGGGGTGTGAAAAATTGAACAATGGGAAGCATTCTCCTCCCCTACCGTGTCACCCAGAGAGTATCTTCTACTTGAAGAACCCTGCAAGAACACAATGTTGATTTTGTACATATTTATAGGGCCTGTTGGGCACAGTTCTGGGCTTCACAAATTTCCCCATAAGAAAATCCTCAACATTCCATGTAGACGGAGAAGGAGACGGCTTCATAGTCTCTAAAATTCTCTTTAAAAGACCCAAGAGACCATCATCTAAAAAAGCATCCAAGTTCATGCAGTAAGGCCCAGGAAGTGAGCACATGCCCAGCTGGAAAGCAAAATTAAATGCTCTCCCGTGCCAGAGAGTCTGAACTGAGAATCAACCTCCACCAGCCTTTCAATTTCATTTGAACTTCACTTTGATGCTTTTCTGCAAAGAAGCCTGTTTTTGGACTGATTCAGACTCTTCAGCTTCATACAAGTCACAGGACTCTCCTCTGTGCAGTATGGAGTATCAAACTGGTTATTGGCTTTCTTGATGCATTCGTGCCAAAAGACTGTGTCCCCAGCCCATTTCTCTTCTTACAGTGTGTAAGAATTGAGTAATTCTTTTACTTGGTAAGGCAAAGAAACAACTAGTCCGTCCGTACTCAGGGAAGAGGAACAGGATCTCTCCCATGTAAGGGTAAGCCAGGCAACACCATGCAGGAGCCCAGCCTTAGTTCACCTGTTTCACCCATTCTAGCCTGATTTTCCTTATATTAATCTCTGGTACACTGATCCCCATTTGGCTTGTGTACACCTAATATCCAACATCCAGTCTCTCTGGCTTTAATAGCCCTTTACTGACCTACTTTTCTAGTGCAATGTTAGCCCTCCCTACAAACATATATTCTATATTTATTTGCTCATCCTGTGCACTAAGACTAGGTAATGACATTTCTACCACTAGCCCATCTCAAAAGACTAATTACTCTTACTCTCCTTCCATTCAGCTGCTCTAAGTTATTCTAAACAAATAACCATTATTATACTTAATTTTGAGTTACTGATGGATTCCTATCAAATTCAGTAATGACAAAAGAATGATCACTCTCTTATTATTTAATATCATTCTGCAATATCTGTCTAGAAGAAAAGAGAGACAGAGACACCATTGAGAAATTAAGACATGGGTATTGTCATTTTCCATGAGTAGATGTTTGTGCTTAGATAATACAAATGAATCAACTAAGAACTGTTAAAATCTGATAAAAGTTGAACTTAAGACTCTTAAGAAACTGTAAAACTGCTAGAAGAAAATATAGGCAATAAGCTCCCTGACATTGGTCTTGGTGATGATTTTTTTGGATTAACACCAAAAGCAAAGGCAAAATTAAACAAATGAGAATATATCAAACTAAAAAGTTTTTGAGTAGCAAAGGAAACCATCAACAAAATGAAAAGGTAGCATACTGAATGGAAGAAAATATTTGCAAATCATATATCTGATAAGGGATTGATGCCCAAAATATATATAGAATTCATATAACTCAATAGCAAAAAAAAAATCCAATTAAAAAATGGACAGAGGAACTCAAGAGGAATTTTTCTGAAGATGTACAGATGGCCAACAGGTGCATGAAATACCACTAATCCTCAGGGAAATATAAATCAAAACAAAAATCAGAGACATCACCTCACACTGTTAGCATGGGTGGTATTAAAAAGATAAGAAATAGCAAGTGTTAGTGAGGCTGTAGAGGGACGAGAACACTTGTGCCCTGTTAGTGGGAATGTAGTCGGTGCAGCCGTTGTGGGAAACAGTATGGAGGTTCCTCAAAAAATTAAAATTAGAACTACACTATGATCCAGCAATTCCACTTCTGGGTATTTCTGTGAAAGAAACAAAATCATTCATTCAAAAAGATATCTGCACCCTTATATTCATTGCAGCATTATATATAATACCCAAGACATAGAAAAAAATTAAGTTTCCACTGATACATGAATGGATAAAGAAAATGTGATATACATATAATAAATACCATTATATAACATATAAATATAAAATACTCTATATAACAAAATACTATATATGGTATTATATAGTAACTATATAGTAATATATAGTATTATATATTATATTATATATAAAACAAAATACTATTCAGACTTGAAAGAGAATAAAATCTTGCCATTTGCAAAAACATGGACTTTGAAGGCATTATGGTAAGTGAAATAAGTCAGAGAAAAACAAATACCATATGAGTTCACTTACATGTATATTCTTAAAAAGAAAAAGAAATAAAAGAAAGGAGGGGCACCTGGATGGCTTAGTTGGTAAAGCATGTGACTCTTAATCTTGGGGTTGTGTGCTCTAGGCCCACAGTGGGTGTGGAGATTACTTAAAAATAAAATCTTTAAAAAATAAAGGCAAAGAGGGGCTTCTGGGTGGCTCAGTCATTAAGTGTGGGCTCTCAGCTCAGGTCATGATCCTGGCTCCTGGGATTGAGCCCTGCATCACAAGGCATCAGGCGCCTTGCTCAGCAGGAAGCATGCTTCTCCTTATTTCTACCATTCCCTCTGCTTGTGTGGGCACTCTCTCTTCTCTATTTCTGACAAATAAATAAATAAAATATTAGAAAGAAAGAAGGAAAGAAAGACGGAAAAAAGAAAGAAAGAAAGAAAGAAAGAAAGAAAGAAAGAAAGAAAGAAAGAAAGAAAGAAAGAAAGGCAAAGAAAACTGAACTCCTAGACAGATGGAACAGATCAGCTGTTGCCAGAGACAAGGGATAGGGAATGGGTGAAATGGTGAATGGGGTCAAACTGTACAAACTTCCCATTAAAAAATAAATTAAGTCTTGAGGATGTAAGGTACAGCATGGTGACTATAGTAAGCAATACTTTACTGTATATTTGAAAGTTGCTAAGAAAAAAAATTTAAAAGTTCCCATCACAAAAAAAAACTTGTAACTATGTGTAGTGATAGATGTTAACTAGATTTACCGAGGTGATCATTTCACAATATACACAAATATTAAATCATGTTGCATACCCGAAACTAATATCATGGGTTTTTTTGCTGAGTATAGTTCAATTTAAAAAAAGAGAGAGAGAGAGAGAGAGAGAGATCTGATGATCCCACATTTGGAAATCCATCAACAAGGTGGTTGGATATGGTATTTATAAAATCAATGGTCTCACATCAAAACATTTTGATGAAGTGGAAGAAATCAATCACAAAGCAGCACAGATGGTACTCTTATTTCTGTAATGTTCAGAATAAGTAAATCTGTAGGGACAGGAAGTAGACTAGCAGTTGCCAGGGGTGTGGAGTGGTGGGCATAAAAGGGGAAGGGAAGAATAGGGAGTGACTGCTAATGGCTACAACCTTTCTTTTGGAGGTGATGACAATATTTTAAAATTAGATTATGGTGATGGCTGCAGAACTTCATAAATACACTAAAACCCAGTGAACTGTATGCTTTAAATGAGTGAATTCTATGCAATGTAAATTATACCTTTAAAGCTGATTGGGGCACCGGGCTGGCTTAGCAGAATAAACTACTCTTGATCTCTGGATCATGAGTTTGAGCCCCATGTTGGGTGTAGACATCACTTAAATAAATAAAAATTTTTTTAAAAAAATCAAACGATTCCATGTATACCAAAATATTCTTGAAATATGACAAAAAATATTCTATATTCTAAGGACACAAAATATAATACCCAGGAATGACTTTGTTGTATGAGAAAGAAATATAACCCACATAAGTAAAATTATAAAACTTTACTGAGATACACATAGTAAGACATAAGTGAATCAAGAAGTAGTCTTGAATAGGAAGACTTACTACTATAAATGATACAAATTTCTTTCAAAATTTATGAGTAATTTTCTAACCAGTTCAATTTTAATAAAAATACCAAGGGAGGGCTTCTTGGGGTGACGGTAAACAAAATTATTCTCAAGTTTACCTGGAAGAATAAAAAAGGAATGGAAAAATTGCTTGTTAATTCAAAAGCTAGCGACAATCTCCTTGACTTTTCCAAGGGTTTTATAAGCTCCTAAATCCCTTTATTAAATTTCTACGTGTTTGAAATACCTAGAGAAGTTTGTCTTCTTACCTGAATCTGAGCTCCTACATTTCCCAAACCAAACATAGCTAAAAATATGTAAGTTTTAGAAAAATCTTTTATTTTGTCTCAAATGAGGTACGATAATACCACGCAAGATATTGTTTCAAAAGTTAAATAGATTTAAAAGCTTGTTCCATAGCTGAAAAGGGACTTGTTACCTGTATCCTCAACTGACCTCCAGAGGGCAGCAGAGTCATTTATCCTCAACCAAAGTTACCTCTTACCCCAGTGTTTACTTTGATAGTTTTTTTTTCCCCCCAACACTCTTCTGTTTTTTCTTAGGGCAGAGCCTCAGCAAACTGGGTGGCCAGGATTAGGCAGGCTGTCTGAGGTCATGGATGAAAGCAATGATGACAACCAAACGGAAGATTCAAATAATCACTTTTATACCATTAAAGCAATACTTTTACAGATAAACCAACTACAATTAACACACTGATGTGTAAGTATATCTAACCAGAATATGTTTATGAAAAGCTGATGAATAGAATGCATTTAATCATTTCAGGGCTTTCCCCTTTTGGAAGTACAGGAAGTATGTGTAAATAGTCACTTGTTCTGCCACATTTTTTTAAGGTTTCTTTTTAGTAATCTCTTTGCTCAAGGTAGGGCTGGAACTTATGACCCCAAGATCAAGAGTTGCATACTCTTCCAACTGAGCCAGCCCGGCAACTTATTCTGCCATATTTTTTGAGCATTTGATCCACACTAAATGTATGCCAGAAATTGTTGAACACAAAAGATTAGAGAAGCATGTTCAAAAAAAACTTCTGACCTACTCTTCCACTATACACACCAAAAATTCTGGATAAGGCAGGTGAAATGCATCTGTAGGCTGACAAAGAACAACTTAGGCTAAAAGGAAGCAAACGCAGAAAAATCTAGGGAGGTGTGCAGCACGCTGAAGCAGGCTTTCACCCAGGGATTGGCCAGCCCAGGGGCATGTGAACTTTGGTTTATACCGTTTGTGGGACACAGAGAAGTGACATCACCTCCATCCTCCTCAAAGTGGTCATTCTATAATATAATTCCATAATAGGGGGCCTTCTCATGGAAGTTGAGACACCAAAGGGACACTCGTTCCGTTCCGTGTAAGAACAAACCAGAACTACCTTGAACTGTGACCCCCTCCCACCCCACTGAGAGTGAAACCGCCTCCTGTCTGCAAAGTTGGCTGTGACTATAGAGAAGGGAAAAACAGGGGTGCTGGGTGGCTCAGAGTTAGGCTTCTGCCTTCCACTCAGGCCCTGATCTCAGAGTCCTGGGATGGAGGCCTCAGCAGGCTCTCTGCTCAGCGGGGAGCCTGCTTCCTCCTCTCTCTCTGCCTGCCTCTCTGCCTACTTGTGATCTCTCTCTGTCAAATAAATACATAAATAAAGTCTTAAAAAGAGAGAGAGAGAGAGAGAGAGAGAGAGAAGGGAAAAATATTTCTTCTGAGTTTTATGAGCGCAAGCTGAAAAATGACCTACACAGCTTGTGACCTGAAGTCCTACTCTGGGTGGTCTAAAATGCCTCAAGCTAAAAGTCAGATTAGAGTGGTCAGACCCAGGAATCTCACAGAAGCAAACACAGATCTCTGCAGAAACTGAATTCTGTTCTAGGCCTCAAGGAATTCCCACAGAAATAGGAATTCACAGTCAAAAATCATAAAACCCAGAAGTAAATGACATCTCACATAAGTGACAGTACTTATGGTGAAACACAGAATAGAAATCAAGTATAGTGAGCACCTAGGTGGCTCAATGCGTTAAAGCCTCTGCCTTCAGCTCAGGTCATGCACGATCTCAGCGTCCTGGGATCAAGGCCCCTGTCAGGCTCTTTGCTCAGCAGGGGGCCTGTTTCCTCCCCACTCTGCCTACTTGTGATCTTTCTCTGTCAAATAAATAAATAAAATATTTTTTTTTGAAAAAAGAAATCAAGTATAGTTAAATGTGCTTATAGAAATAATAGGACTAAGACTATAAGCAACAATCAAGGGCCTTAAAAAATAACCAAAAACCAAGCACAGACTATCAAATAGAATTTCTAGTCACAAAAAATATTATAAGTAATATTTTAAAACCCAATGAAATGGATAAAATAGCAATAAAAAGTTGATTTAAAAATATAGGATTACATTTTATATGAGAACGATATACATTATTAAGCCTTTATTACAACATATTTTTGAATTTAAATCAAATAGATAAGACCCTAGCTAAATATCTCTTTATATCTGACTCAAAAGGAATAGAATTCCGAATAGCCTTATAATCATTAAGGAAATTGAATGAGGAATCCAAAAGATGTTAATTAGTCAATCATCCCTTTGGGTTCAGCTGGCTTTCCTGGTAATTCTAAATATTTAAGGAAGAAATATTTCCAATCTTATGTAAATGTTCCTAGGAAACAAAATCAGGATAATGTTCTCAACTCTTTTTGAGAAGCTAGCATCAGCCTGATACCAAAACCAAAAAAGGACAGTATAAGAAAGAGAAGTACATGTTACCTCACTGATGAATGTGGATTTAAAATATCCTAATCAAAATATTAATACATTAAATTCAACAATTGTTTTTAAAAAGACATATCATGACCAAGTGGGACATACACAAGGAAAGTAAGTTGATTTAACACTTAAAAAATTAAACAATTGGGTGCCTGGGTGGCTCAGTTGGTTAAGCGACTGCTTTCGGCCCAAGTCATGATCCTGGAGACCCAGGATCCAACCCTGCATTGGGCTCCTTGCTCGGCAGGAAGCCTGCTTCTCCCTTTCTCAGTCCCTCTGCTTGTGCTCCCTCTCTGTCTGTGTTTCTCTCTGTCAAATAAATAAATAAAATCTTTTTAAAAAATTAAACAATTAATTTCACTACATCAATAGATTAAGGGGAACACATTTATGCATCTCTTAATATTAATATTAATTGAGAATAATTACGCATTTGTTGTTGTATTTTTCATCCTCATCCCAGTAAGGAAAAATTAATGAACAAATGAAGAAATAGGATGAGGATGAAAAATATAACAACAAATGCGTAATTATTCTCAATTAATATAACTGTTCTTGTAGGAAGTCCTGAAGACTCTATAAATTATTAAAGTAAGTTTAAGAATTTAATAAGATAGCTGGTTACAAAATCAATCTATACTCATCAACTGCATTTCTATACTCTAGAAATAAACAGAAATGTAATTTTGAAAAGGTATTTACTATGCTTTCAAGAAAAGTATTCAGGAATAAATGTAATAAAAATTTTTGCAGGACCGACTCCTGGCTGGCTCAGTCCGAGAAGCATGTATGTGACACTGGATTCTGGGGGTCGTGAGTTCGAGCTCCATGCTCCATGTTGGGTATGGCGATTACTTAAATAAATAAAACTTGAAAAAAAACGTTGCAGGGCTATGGAGCACAATGGTCAAGAAAGAATTCTTGAGAGGTTGTATGTTGTGACTTAGTGAGCTTAAGTAGCACGGAGACAGGACCTACCCATAAGCAGAAAGAGCTGCACTTCTACTGTATGAAGCTGCTGGTTATGTGCTTGGTGCCCAAGGGAAAGGGGAGGGGCAGGAAGTATTAGGGCATAGGTATCTTCTTCAAATTTCTACTCGTAAAACTACCTTGTCAAGATTTCTCTGGTGCTTCTCACTCAGTTCAATATTAATTATCAGTGAGATTTACAGGCAGTCGTGAAAGCCTTTAAGAATGTAGCAACCGGCGCGTATTTGATCCTTATAGAAAATACGCAGATTATAGGTCAGCTTTCCGGGCTAAAGGTGAACATTTTTCTGCTTCCATCCCCCATCAAAACTATTCAAGTTCTTTTTGAATATAACTGTAAAATGTTATTTTAAAATATTTAAAAAGAGCTAAGTAAACGGAGAACTATAGTATATACAGTATTGGATGGTTCAATTTAGATGTGGGGTCATGGGAAGATACTTATTTGGTCTTTGTCCCTAATTCCTGGCACAAAGCTCCCAAAACTCCTGGACCAATAGGAGCATCTTTTGTTCTAACGAGGCCACTCTTGGGGGGCCCCAAGATAGCTCCAGGATGAAGGCCGGTCAGTAGAAAGACCAAGCCTTGATTAGAAGCTTAGAACTTTCAGCTCCATCCTCCCACCCCTGGGAGGGGAAAGGGGCTGGAGACTGAGTTAATGCCGAATGGCTCATTCAGTCCTGCACCACCAGAAAACCTCTGTTAAAGACCCAAAAGACTGCATTCAGAGAGCTGTGGGCTGATGGATGTAACTAGAAGCTGGGAGAGCGCTGCACCTGGAGAGGTCTTGGAAGCCTTGAGCCCCTGCCCTTGTGGGATGCATCTGAAGGGGAGCAGAATTTGCTACCCCAAAATATGTCTCTTTGGCATAAGGATTATTTTAGGCTGATTACTTTTTAAAAACTGCAGACACTGGAGAAGCTTTGAAAACTGAGAAGTTACTCGTTTGTCAGGGAGTTATATAAGGGAATACACAAGCGCTGGAAGAGACGCCCAAAGGGAAAAATCTTTATTTGTAGGGTGTTCCCTGCCCTGTACCAGAAAGAGGATGACTAAAACTCTAGAAATGCTTATCAATGGACGAGGCAAGGGCTTAAATCTGCATAAGTCGTAACTTTGTCTACTGGGCTTTGTCTGGTAACTTTCCATACCTTTCTCCCCCCCCCCCACCCAACGGCTTCTTTTGTCTTTAGCTGGAGATGCTATTTAAGGGGGTGGCTTGGGCCAGTTTGTGGAATTACTCAGTTTTCCTGCATCCTTCCCATGTATACAGTAGGTGTGCAT